>RJWM01003937.1:0-107213 GCA_004363535.1 Dasyprocta punctata
CATGTTTCTCCATCCCTGTACCTCCAGAAAATCAATAACACAATCAATCGATCTGCTGTATTTGCTCCTTCCCAGGTGTTAATTAATGGCACAGGCTCCCACCATGGCTGATTTCAAGCTAGAAACCTTCGCAGGCCGTGAACCTGGGAGAGAGGCCATTGTAAGCCTTCCCACTGCACAGAGACAGAGGAAGAGCAAAAGTCACAGCAAGATGTCATAGAGCCATTAGGAAGGGCCTCTTGATGTATGCATTGCCTGTTTTTAAAATATAGCTAATTGTAAATTTACGTAATTTTGAATAATGCCTGTTGTGTTTGTTTCCTAGGGCTGTCCCAGGAAATTACCATGGAGTGGGTGCCTTCTAACAACACACCTTTCCTCTCACACAGGAAGTCTGGGACCCAGGGCTCCGCAGTGCTGTGCTCCCCGCCACGGCTCCAGGGAGGACCCCCTGCCTCCCTCAGCTCCTGGTGACCCAGCAACCTTTGCTTGGTGGGTGCCCCATTCCAGTCTCACCCCATCCTCACATGGCTTCTCTCCTGCATATCCGTGTCTCAAACCCACCCCGCTTTCTCTGATAAGAACATCTGCTACTGGATCCAAGCCCACCCTAATCCCAGGAGTTCTGACCTGCTGCATTTGACAGCACCTTTCAAAATAAGGCCACTCGGCAGGTGATGGAAATGCGAACAGTAGAAACTGGGCTCGGGACGTTTCAATTAGAAACAAGGACTCCATTGGTAATCAAGCTCGAGGCAATGTGTCGTAAGCCGGCAGAAAACTCGTCTAAATTTTTCTAGTGTCCAGAGACTTTGCAGGAGAATGGGATTAAGTGTAGCAGACTAAGTTATCTGGTGCAGAAAACTTCAAGGCAGCCTAACTCTTAGACTGTGGCATGGGCACTTCTGGCAGCTTCTAGCCAGATGTATGGTGAGACTCAGAAGTAAAAAGCCCATTTAAAAAGTTTTCAGTTTTCCAGTAAGGAAAAACCTTTGGGCTTTAAAGAGCTTGAAAAGATTAGCATTAAAAAGAAGCCAAGCACTTTGCCTCTGGACAACAGGAAAGATAATTTAAAGTTATCTCAGGATAACTTTATCTCAGGCAACTCTTTGCAGACTCACAAGTGTAAAACCGTTGAGTTTTCCTTTGAGAAGAGAGCCCTTGGGCCCCCTACTCAAAAAGAGTCACCTAGGGAATTGACTTCTGAATTAGTTTCACACTGTCCAGTCGTCTAAGCAATCAAAGACCTCTGCAGTTGTGATACAAGGGGACCTGGCTACTCCTTGAGCTAGGGACAGACACTGGCACCAGGAGCTGTTTGCTTTACAGGCATACAAAACATAAGAATCATGGTGTCGGGGAGGCTGGCAGCTAGATCCAGAAGCTTGAGGCCAATGTGCTCCTGAAAGGGCAGTCCATGAAGCCATGGGAGTGGAGCCAGGAGGACAGTGGAGATCCCAGGAAACGAGAGACACCAGGGATGGGGAGCATGTTCTGAGGGAAGCCACACGGAGTGAGCAGACTCACTCCAAGTGAGCGACAATGAGGATGACCCCAGGAGTGCCATGAGGGTGGCTGCCCCCGCACCCTGAACTCACATCTCACCACAGCCTGCCCCAGGTGCTGCAGACAGAGCTACTTGCCCTGATGGATTGTGATTTAGCTTTGGCCCACTGCTTTCTATCCCCCTATTTCTTTTGTCATGGGAGCGTTGGCCCTGGTCACTGTTGGCAGTATTTAACTTCCATTTTGATTACACAGGGGCCCACAGCTAAAGAGTTTGCCTTGAGTCTCACAGGAGACTCTGGCGTCTGACTCCTCAGCAATGCTGGAACTGTTAAACTTTGGAGACTCTTAGAGATGAACTACATGCATTTTGCCTAAAGGAGTGAACAGGATTTTTTGGGGTCCAGGTGTAGAATGTTGTGGCTTAGATTTAGAAATTCCCCTCCCCAAAATCTCATGGTTCAGAGGTGGGGTTTTGGAGGGGGATCAGGTTATGAAATTGCTATACGCAGCAATGGACTGACCCACTGATGAATCCAGAGAGAATGTGGCATTAGGAGGTGAAGTCTGGTTGAGGTGGACCCTTGGGGTGGGGCCCGGGGATGAAGTGTCTCCCCTGCTCCTCCCTTTGTACTCTGCTTCCTAACTGCCACTACTTGAGCAGCTCTCCTCTGTGCTAGACCCCCTACCATGCCACCCTGCCCTGCAGTCAGCTATTTAATGATTTCTCTAAAAACCATGAGGCAAAATAAATGCCTCGGCCTTTGAGTTGGAAGTGTTGGGTATTTTGTCCCAGCAAGGTTCAAATATCTAAAGGAAGCGACCACTCCCCACCAGATTGGGTCTTTCCCTAAAGTCATCATTTAACTACCCTTCCTCGAGTGGCTGCTCTATGCTGCCCTCTAGGGAGTGAGGTGCTGGCCGTGAGTAGCACGTGGCTCCTTGCCTGGAATCTGCAGCTGAGGGTCCCGTATGGGAAACCAATGCCCGAATCTGCGATGGCTTGCAGTGGCAGCCCCTGCAGCTCAGCTTGAATTTGAACTCTGGATTTTTTTTCAGCAAGGTCTCTCTTCTGCTCCGTCCGATAGTACTGTCTCCCCGCAGTGAATGCTAGGCTAGCTGAGGTCATGGATGAGGACTTGACATGAGGGACGTGGAGTCATTTGACTTAGAGAACGCAGCTGAGTTCCATGGAAGAGATGACTTGTGATCACAGACAGTGCGCTTGGAAAGCGTGGGAAGGCAGGAGAATGGTCTCCGTGCTCCGTCTAGTGCTCCCTGACCTGTGGGTGCAGGGCAGGCGCTGCGGGCATTCACTTCTAGCACACTTAGAAAATGCAGCTACTACCGTGAGGCAACAGTACGGGCTGAGAGAGCCCACCTGGACCTCCCCGAGGCTGGGCCGGGTCCCGGAGTGTGTCCCTCCAGGAACGCAGGGCAGCTGTCCCGGCACCGGGGCCGAAGGCTGTCCTCACAGGAGCTGGAGCTTCTGACTCTGACTCAGTTTCCCACCTTAATTCCTCTGAAACAAGGCAAGGTATAAATCAACTCAGGAACGGACACGAACTGAGACCCGGTGCCGTGCGGAGTCGCTGGCCAAGTTTTCGTCTACGAGCTGCTGAGTGTTCTCTCTATGATTTATTTTTTGATTTTCTCAAATAAATTGCACACAGCACTGTTAGTGACTCAAGAAAGCCAGAAGTACAAAAATACAATCTTTATTATAACAGAACAATTTTATTTCCCATCAGATGAGAAAGACTCAAGGAAGAAACTGTTATTGTCCGGTTATTTTTGCATGCAAATAAATTTAAAATCAGTCTCTGAGGACAACATGTTCTGTCTTAAAAGTACGTAACTCACTCTCACAGGGATAAACAAGCCAGCAGAGCTGGGGGCGCAGGGAAACATTGCTTCTCGTGCAGTATCCTGGTCGTTTTCTGCTTGGCTATCTTCCATATGCGAGGCTGGCCGACACCGGGAGCCGGGGCCTGGACGCTGCCGCTCTTCCAGACCTCAGGAAACGGACAAGATGGAGCCCGGAAGTTCTTCTCAGCCCTCTCTGTCCCTCCTCTCGTGATGCGACCACTGACACCCAAGGTCAAGGTACCGCGGGACCCCCCCACCCCGGGGCCCTGGGTGGAGAACTCAGGCCTTGGGAGCCCGCAGCTGTCGTGCCTGGCACGCCCCTGAGGGATGACCCAGAATGTGGACACCCTGGGCAGGGGACCTGGCACGGAAGGTGGCAGACGGTCCCCAGCTGGCAGGCTGAGACTGCACTGTGATGATGACAGTGTCCCTCTGTCTGTGGGCCTGTCACAGTTCGGTTCACGGTGCTTCCGACCGAGCAGCCCAACCCGAGCGTGAAGGACTCCTGCTCACGGCCAGCGTCAGGAGCGGGCGGAGTGGTGCACGCTGCTTTTGCATCAGACTCCAGGAAGCACTCTTGGGCCCCATCCCTTGTGTCCCTCTGCCCTTTTCCAGGCAGCTGGAGAGCCCGACATGGACGTGGAGGTGGCGGGGCGGCAGAGGCCCCTGACCCTGGAGTGCTGTCAGGGACAGTGCGCTTTCTGTCCCAGACCTGGCAGCCACGTGGATGCGGGTCGGGGTGGCAGGTCTGCCTCAGGACCCAGGATCTTTCCTCTCATACCGATGGTGACGGTATCATTATCACCAGCATGTTTTTATGATTTTAAAACATAACTACTTATTTTGTTTTAAATTGTAGGAAATCAATACATCACAATTAAATACGTACAGATTTGAGAAAGGTTGGATTTTGCGGTAAGGCGCTCTGAGTTAATGCACGGGGAAAACGGTTGTGATCTTACCTCACCGTAAACCCCAGCATTGGTTGCAGCTGTGTTGGAATTAAGGATGAAAATGATCATTTAAAACAGTGCCTTTGCCAAAAATCACCTCGCAGGCTACTGTGTATCTATTTCTGCCCTTCCATTCCTCTGGTCTATTGGTCTCTACTTGAAACTGTGTCACGGTGCCTTGGTCTCTTTAGCAGCGTTATATTACATTTTGAAATAAGAAGGTATTTGTATGACTTTACAACTGTGCATGTATTTTGACCCCAACCCATCAATTTCTATTTAAAATTGTGAAGATTTTGGCTGGAATTGCTCTCTACTTAATATCAGCTGGGGCAGTCATCGGCCCAACAATACTTGCTAATTTGGGGGGTTCCGTGATCATTACGGACTGCTCCGTGGCACTGCATGGGGCCCTCCTGGGTCACTGTGCTGTGTCCCACACTGCTGGGAAGAGAGTACTGTGAAGTCGTAGGTGTGTTCTGCAAAGGTCAGGAAGTCACAGTGGCAAACTCTGTGTTCCAGAACTTTCTTGTCCTAACGGTTTCTTTTCTTCTTTATCCTTTGTCTTGCTCTCCTGTCGATTGTTGATGTCAGTTGTTGGTGACGGGAGGTTCCTCTGGTCTCCAGCCGTTATTAGGGAGTTATCTGTTACCCCCTTTAACTCAGTCCCTTTCTGCTTTATTTTGAAGCTTTATCATTAGAGGTACACACGTCAGCAATATGTGCACATGCGAGTTTTGGTTTGTGATTTTTACCTTCTCGATGCACTCTGTAATTCTCCCCACGAACGGCCTCTTCAGCGCTACAAGGCTCTGTCTGGCCCTGGACTGCCTGTCTGACACGAGTGGAGACCCCGCACCCTTGGCTTCTTGCTCGTGTGCCCTACGTTGTCCTATCCTCTCACTCTCGTCTTACCGGTGTCAGTCCATTTAAATGTTCCTCTCATGGACAGCCTAAGTCTTGGTTTGGATCCCGACGGGCAGCCTCTAATTGTACCTGAAGCACTTGATCGTCTCCGTTTAATGTAGCGACAGACGTGCTCCAGGTCGGGGGCACCATCTTGCTGTTTGTTTTCTACGCCCCGCCCCCACCTTGCACTTGCCTTCTTTGCTCTTTTTTGTTTTCTTTTGGTTTTGTCAAGAATATTTTTTAGTATTCCACTCTGTAGCCTCGGTTGGCATTTTGCCAATACCGTTTTTCTTTTTCTTTTAGTGCTTACCTAAGGGATCACAGTGCTCACCTTGGTTTATCACCTGCCCACTGAGTGGGCGATAAGCCCTTCGTCCTCCACAGAGCCGCCCTTCATGCGGGCTGCCCGATTCGCTCCTGTTACATATTTTTCTTCCATACACGGCACGAACATCAAAGATCACTGTTTAACTTTACATCCGGTGCAGAGCCTTTCAGTGATCTGCAGGAAGCGGGAGCAGAGGCGTTTCGCACTTATCCAGGTGAACGTGAGGGTCGTCCTGTCCCAAGCTGCGTTCTCCTTTTGCCCACACAGAGAATGTCCAACTTCGGCCTGCCTTGGGTCAGTTAAGTGAATCTTCATCAGCGTAAGCTGGGCTAATTAAGCTTTTCAGCATCTTCCAACAGTTGCCTTTATCGTCGTCCGGCTGTCTGTCTTCACGACCGGCCGAGGGTCTGCAGTTCCACTGAGAGGACAAGGACCGTAGTCCGGTCTAAACCACTTCAGCGCCGCAGAACCTCCAAGCCATCCAGTTTCCGTCCCAGCTTGGACTGGGGTCAGGTGTCTGCACCTGTTTGGGTGCCCATTTTAGTTGCATTCATCTTTACCTTCTTACTTCTGAATGGCTCACGAGTTGGCATGAATAACTCATTCACATCCCTTTTAAATGGCTTTATTGAGATAAGAGGCACAGAACCGCCACCGCAACAACATTCACCCCTGGGAAGTCCACCATTCGGTGGATTTCAGTGTGTTTACAGAGTTTTGCAACAATCCCCAGCATCTAGCTTCCGAGTATTTTTGTCAACTTAAAAAGAAACCCAGTGCTCACCAGCACTCTGTCTTTGCCCCTCCAACCCAGCCCTGGAAACCACAAATCCTTTCTAGTTGGGTAGGTTTGCTCATCTTTACATTTCACGAGAAGGAAGTCAAGCACTCTGTGACTGGCTCTGACACGTAGTACCCTCAATTCGGGAGTCATTTGTTGAATTAAGTGACAGCGTTTGCTGTATGCGGCCAAGTGATATCGGCGTGTGGAGACACCAAAGCCAGCCCAGGCAGCATCAGGAAACCCAGTGAGTCGGTGGTGCCCACCGCCCCAGGGTCTCCCGCCCAGTCTTCCAGGGGAGGAAGATGCTGACTTTGGAATCTCTAAGTGACTCACCACGACGGTGGGGACGAAAGGGACTCACTGGGAAGGAGCCTCCCCCAGCCCGGGGGAAGGACAGGGAAACAGCGGCAGCCGCCGAGCCTGAGAGGTGAGCTCACGTGTGGGGTCAGTCGTCTACCAAGGTCTGACGGAGATTGTCGTTTCATTTCGCTTTGTTTTGTTTTAT
This sequence comes from Dasyprocta punctata, assembly GCA_004363535.1. NCBI lineage: Eukaryota > Metazoa > Chordata > Mammalia > Rodentia > Dasyproctidae > Dasyprocta > Dasyprocta punctata. The sequence continues at coordinate 6,855 of RJWM01003937.1, forward strand.
CCTGCAATACTCTCAGAGGTCATGACTGTGAAAAGTTTACACAGATGTTAAGAAAGATCTTATTTATTTATTTATTTATTTATTTTTTTTTTTTGTGGCACCGGGGATTGAACTCACAACCTCGTGCCTGCCTGACAGGGGCGTAAGCCACTGAGCCAAACTCCTGGCCCTGGTTTTTTGAGGCAGGGTCGCACTGTGTAACTCAGGCCAGTCTCGCGCTCACGTTGTAGCCCAAGCCGGCCTCGAACTCACAATGCTCCTCCTACCTCAGCCTCCCGAGTGCTGGGATTAAAGGCGTGTGCCACAACGCCCGGTTCTCTTATTTAATTGTGTTAATTGAAACAATTCTGTCCTTGACTCGAGAGCTCCCAGGAGGATGAGAGAGGTAGAGGTTCACGATGTCGGACAGGGACTCTCATTCTGCAGAACATGCAGTCTCTCTGAAGATCAAAGTTGAGGTCATATCGATGCGCTGGGGCTTGGCGGGCCAGTGTCCTTTATCAAAGCAGGTGTCACTAGACTGGGATAATGTGGTGCTGATCAACACAGTACAAAAAGGAAAAGATATTGACCAGAAGAGCTGCCAATATTTTCTCCCAAAGAAGTAAGAGCGGTTGAGCTAATTATACATAAATCCACACACCGCTCAAAGAAGCCCCGGAAAGGTGCGGCCCTGGCTCCGTGTGACCGTCCTGCGGGAGCGGGGACAGGGCGGAGGGGGCCGGGCTCCTGCTGAGTGTGAAGGGGGGAGGTGACCGCGGCACCACACAGCGGCCTGGACCTGTGCCCACTCCCCACCCCGCCGGGAGGGACACAGAGGCGGGGGCTCAGCGGGCCCTGGCCCTGCCCGGTGGTGCATTCCTTCCCCAGGCGAGGGGAACCCACCAGCAGCCAGGGAGAGGTGCTTCGTGCTGATGCCTGAGAACTCGGGTGGGGGACCGGGGGGGACGCCGGGCTCTTCTGTCTCCTCCTGGCCACCCAGGGCAGCAAACGTGCTTTCCTTCCCCAATCTTCTCTTCTTCTCTCCTTTCTTTTTTTCCACTTTTTTCCCTTCCCTCCCTCCTCCCTTCCTTTTGTCCTTCCCCGCTTCCCGCCTTCCTCCCCTCCCCCATCCCTCCTTCCTCCTCCCTCTTCCTTTCTCTCCCCACCTAGACATTACTTTGCTGATTAGGTTTTTTCTTATGGGGAAAACATTGCTTAAAATTAAATTACAAGCATATCACAATCTACACATGTAGCTTTAAATTTTTATTCTAAAGAGTTTCCTCTTTTCCTTTTCTGTATTTTCCTATGCAGTGTAAAGGAGTCCCACATTGCTTTCTTCTATCTGGATGATAAACTCATTTTTGTACTAAATTAAAGGACTTCTTTGGTTTTGTATTAAATCCTTCAATATGGTGAGTTTTACTTCTGAACCTGTTCTAGTCTATTCATCTCTCCTCGCATCTGTTTTTAAGCCAGTTTAGCTTTTTAACGACAATGGTTTGTGAAAAGTATCTGATACACTGAGAGTTTTCTCATTGTTTTTGTAATGAATCCTCTTAGCTAATTCTGGACATTTACTGTGTCTTTGTGACTATCAATTCCATCCCCCCAGAACAGTGAGCCTTAGAAATCCTACCCATCAGTCCTTTAGGTTCCTTACGCTTTCAGCAACCTTTCTGGGGCTCTCACTGGCTTCCGGGACTGTTAGGGACAGAGGGGCTCAGGTTGGTGGGGGACAGATGGGCCTTGTCTCAGGCCGCTCACACCAAGCAGGGAGAGGATGTGAGGGCCTTGGTCTCTCTGTGGCTCCCAGTTCTGGTGCAGTCCCGGAACACAAAGGAGAAGGCTTCTCAGAGGCAGCAGCCTGCCCGGGCCGGCGAGGACAGAGTGGACTTGGACCCTCCGAAGTGGCTTCGTCTGTCAGGGCCACCAAAAGCCAAGGCCAACAAGAGCGTGCTGTGCTCCGGCCCTGGAGCCAGAGATCCAGAGTCCAGGCGTAGAGGGGACGGAGTCTGCCCGGCCTCTCCTCGGCCCGGTTAGTCCGTGGCAGCTCTCCCGCCCTGGCGTGAGGGGCCCGCCAGCCGTCCTCCTCTGCACAGCGCCGTCTGCGGCCCCACCACACTGCTCCGGGCGGGCGCCCAGCTGGGGGAGGAGCTGCACTGCCCCCTCGCTTCGACCCGACTTCCCCGGGCAGGCAGGAGGCTGTCTGCACACGAGCTCCCGGCCTGCAGTGCTCGGGGAAAGCGCCCCAACGTACCTTTTTGTCCACACGGGACCCACAGCTCTCCGGCAGTGATGGGGAACCTTACAGAGATGAGTGCGAATGGCCACCCCAAACCCGCTTGCTTGTCACAAAGCGCCCACACTGCCACGTGAATACGGAGGCTTCGGTTTAGAAAAAAAAACAGCTCATACGTTAATGTCTTTTGCCTTAGAAGAAAAACAACTGACATGTGTGCCATAGATTCACCAGCACTGGTCACGGGGTTCTCGGGGTGTGCAGACCCCAGCACCAGGGTAGAAGGCCGGCACTTCCTGCCCAGAAAGACTCGCCCGGGCCCGGAAGTTCTGTCCCCCCCTGCCGAGTGCCTGAGCTGGGCCTGCCGGCACCCTCGCTCGCTCGCCCTCGCTGACGCCCACCACTCCTTCTCCACTCACACCTGCTTGTTTATTAGAATCATTTCCCCTTCTACTTTCTTGGGCTTTACCTTGGTCTTTTCCTAACTTTTCAAGGTGGACATTCCAGTTGTTAACTTGATCACTTTCCCCCTGGTGAGCACAGACCCTCTGAAGGTGTCAGTTTTCCCTCAAATGTTACTCCAAGCACAGAATGTGAGTTTTGGCAAGTAGTATTTTCATTACTTTCCAAGTTTCAAGTGTGCTCCCCTTCCCTTCGCCTATGTCCTTTGGCCGCAAATCATTAGAAATGAGATTTTATTGAGCTGCAGTCAGAGAACCTGATCTGTGCGTGATTGATTTTTTCGGGGAGTCCCGAGCCTTGTTGGAGACGTGGGGTGTGGTCAAGTTCTGCAGTGGTCCCCTGTGTTTTCAGAAAGCAACATTTTGCATGGTAGAGGTGGACGGAGTTCTGTTTTGTGTGTCTGATTCAGCACCTTGATTACACTCTTCGAATTGTCGGTCAGGACTTGGTAAGCGTTCCCTAGAAAGGGGCAGATTGAGAATCTGGCTTTTGCTTCCAGGTCATGCAACCCCTGTGATAGTGAGTCTTCCAGCCACGGGCAAGAAGCAAGCTCACCAGTGTGACTGCACTCATCATGAACAGGCAGCAGCGTGCGTGTGTGTGTGTGCGTGTGCATGTGACCCTTCAGGCAGCTCAGTGGGGACCACGTGGCACGCTGAGGTCTACCTGCTGTGGCGCGATGGGCTGTGTGCTTTCCAGCTGTCCTGTGACCCTGCTCGTATCTGCAGCGTGTAGTTCAAGGATGCCCGGGTTGGGAGGACAGCTGGGTGTTGCTGCCTTCCCGTGTGAGCTGTTGGTCCTTCTCAGCCTCCCTCTCCGCTCAGAACACTGCTTTTGCCCTCAGCCTTGCGTCCTGGACAGCCGGGCCGTCTGTGTCAGCTTGTGCTGAACTGTAGCTTTCCTTCCGTCCCAGGACAGTTGATTTCTTCCCCACCTGCAGTCATCCACACCAAGCACCCCGATACCCTGGGGGTGGTGTGGATGGGATGCTCTGCATGTCTGCCTAGTTTTGGGGAGCTCATTTTGTTGTTCATTTCAGTTGTAGGACTATAGATTAACTTGGGAATTCAATCCTTCTGCTCAGACTTAGATTATTGAAATATTGGGCTCCATTTTTACCTTTCTGCCTGTCATTTTCTGTTTGACCTATTTTTGTTTGTTTTACTTTTTTTTTTTTTGTACCAGGAATTGAATTCAGGACCTCACGCTTGCCCAGGCAGGGGCTGTGCCACTGAGCTATATGCCTGGCCCCTGTTTATTTTAACCTTATGTTGGTTTTACTCAATTGTCTGAATTGTCTTTGTTTTCATCCTCTTGTTCATCATTTGAATGACATTTGTGACAGTCCTAGTGCTTAGTTGTGATCTTTAATTATTTCTCATGCATGGGTGTTACAGTCAGTGGTTTTGCAAGGAGAAGAAGAAAATACAGGACACATCATTTATAGTATTGTTTATAACGGTCACTCAAGGACTCAAATATAAAAGAAAGAGTGCAGGAAATCTGTCCACACACTAAGACCCAAAGACTCCAGCTGAGGGCCTGGATCCCACAGCAACGTCTTGCATGAGTCCAGCTGAAGACCCAGAGCCCATGACAATGCCTCCCACAAGTCCATCTGGAGGCCTACAGCCCACAGCAATGACTCATGCAAGTCTGTTTCATGAATCTGCGCTGGAAAGGCCCAAAGGTCAGTGGTGGAAGCTAGAAAGTCTGTGCCAGTGGGGTGAAGGATCTGTGCCAGTAGGTTGAGGGATCTGCAGTGGAGCCAGGAAGGAACACTCAAAGAAAGGAGCAGAGCTCCCCCGAAAAGTACCACAGCCATCCTCAGCGACAGTGAGGTCCTGAGCTCCTCCAATGATGAGAACAGCCAGGTTCATATCAGGAAGCCAGCATGACAAGCTTCCCCTGGAGATTAAACAGCACACATCTTTCCCTCTGGAGCCAGGAAGCGATGCTTGACATAAGGACCAGAGCTCCCCAAAGTGAACCACAGCCACTCTGAGCACCAACAAGGTCCCGAGCTCCTCCGATGATGAGAGAAGCAAAGTTCATAACAGAAAAGAAGCTCCACCAGCTCCTCCGGGAGAACCCATGGCAACAAGAGAACCAACAGCACATACTACTTCTTCCTCTCTAGGTCTCTTTTTTATGCTGGTGACAGTCCTCAGGTGGGCCATCTACACTTAGCACCATGCTGATTCAGTTTGGCTGGTGTTAAGTTGACCACCAGTTTTTAATCCACCACAACGGGCTTAGCAAAGTAGCAAGGTAAGGAGCGTGATTCCACCCCACAGAGCTCAACCTCAACCCTCCGATTTTCTCTGATGTAAGAGCCAAGCGTTTTCTATCGCTGACACATCTATTTATTTTCCTTTTATTTTAAAGAGTTTCTGAAACCTATTCAGGCCAGTACTGATGTCTAGTAAGCCTGTTGTTATGTGTTAGATCGAAGATGTCCCCTAAATATCTTTTGGGTTGTGGGACACTATTCTTCAGTGTATTCATCTCCATGAGTCCACGGCGGAATGTGCTGTTAGGCAGTGGGTCCCGGGGTCTGTGCCTTTGGGGGTGTGGCTGTTGCTCTGGCTCCTCCCCTCCTTCTCTCTACTTCTGGCAGTCATGATAAGTCCCCCACCACACTCTTCTGCCTCGGAACCAGTTCACCATGGACTGAGCCTTCTGAAACCATGAGCCAAATCAACCTCTCATCCCTTAAACTGTCGGCGTTGGGTATTTTGTCCCAGCAATGGGACAGTGACTGAGATACCTGGCTTCCTTCACTCTGCTTCCTCCTGGTCCCTGCACAGCTTTGGCCAGGAACAAGCCCTGTCACTGGATTTTGAGAAGCGAGGGGCTGAGAGCAGATGGGAAATCCTGGAAGACCCCAGTTCTCACAGCCTGCTGTCCCGTCACGCTGTGTTCTCACTCCTGGCTATTTGCTGGAAACAGTTTTGTTTTCAGTGTTTCTTTTCATGGACCACTGTCGAAAGCGGCACCCTAGCCTTACTCCTTGAGGAAACCCCCATTTTTCACTTGCTTTGCAGGTGTTTTATGGCCCTGGGCGGAATCTTCAGGTTATCACAGTTTAACCAGCACCTCTCCCCACCCGTGTGCTGCTGTCAGGGCTGACCAGCGGGTTTAACTCCAAGGGCAGAGTCCAGCGGCCCACATGCGTCACCGAGCGGCTGTGTGCTGGACTGCGGCATCCAGATGGGCCGAGCCGCCCTCCACTGCAGCCTGCTCCTGCCCGTGCTCCCCAGCTGGGAATCGGAGCCCCATCCTTGCACAGCCCCACGAAGACGCTCATCTTCCTGCTCCTGTGGCTTCCTTTTCACCGCCTACAGACTGGCCACCAGATCCTGTTGTCCATCACCTCATAACTAAGGCAGAATCTGTCTGGCCCTCACCTTCCCACAGAGCTCACCGTGGCCCAAGACCATCATCCCCACCTGGGCACCTGCAGCCACCTCTCCCAGAGTTCCTCGCTGACCATCGGGGCCAGCACCTCCTCCAAACCCCGGCCCCATCTTCTTCCCCCTCCTCCTCGTCCACAGATCTCCCAGCCCCAAGTCAGAATGTAGGTGCCCACCAGCCCTCCCCCCTCCCCGGCAGCTGCTCACTACCCTCGACGGCCACCACGTCACATGGTCCAGTGGTTCCCCTACCAGGCACCCGCAACCCCAGCCTCACCCCGGTCCTCTAGCAGATCCCCCAAGTCTCTCCCGCTCTCTCTCTGTGTTTATCTCCTGTGTCTCCATACCGGAATGCAACTTCCAAGGACAAAGATCTTTAGGTTTGCTTGCTCAGTCGTTCCGACTATGAAGAGTGTCCGTCCCACGGGAAGCGCGTCGAGGCGCTGATGGATCAGAGCGCGGGTGACGGATGACGGGCGGGTGACGGGTGGACGGGCGGATGGCTGGGTGGCTGCGTGACGGATGGATGGGTGTTTGAATATGTAGTGTTTCCACCGTCAGCGCCGGGCTCTCTGCTGCCTCAGCCTCTTGTCACATGAAGAGCCGCAGCACAGGCCCAGCCGTGCTCTCCCCAGCCTCTGTGCGTGGACACCTGCCCAGGGTGATCTGCTGGGGGCTGGAGTCTCGCCATGGGAGTGGCGGTGAGCAGCAGGGTGTGACCTGGGGTGAGGACATGCTTTTCTGCCCACCTCAGAGGGTCTGGCTGAAGTGGGAGCCACTCCGGAGTATGCCTGAGTGCGTCAGAGCACAGGACAGATCCCTGAGAGGGGAGCCATCTTCCCCCTGCCTCACGTGACCGAGGTCACTCAGCCAAGCAAACGCCACAGGCCGTTTGCCTAAACATAATTCTGGGGTCCTCGGTCCTGCAGTTACTGGGAATTCCTTTCAGATTCTAACAAGAGTGTGAATGTCTGCCTTAGTGTCCAAAGCTCTTGATGCCCTGCTTTTATTTTTCTCCGTACACTTCCAGGAGAGTCAGGCAATCCACACCCAGTGATGGCGAGGGATGACTCTGAATCAGAAGAGGCAACCAAGTCATTCCTGACGGAGGCAGAGCAGTCCCCTGACAGTGCTGTGTCCGCCCACAGCCGCCATCCTGCCCAGCTCAGCCCGTTCCTCCCCACCTTCTGGGCCACCACACCGGGAGAGGCCTCTGTTCCTTTCTATCCCCGTCACGTGCACAGAGGTCCTGGGCCAGGCCTCGTGGGGGGTCAGGGCTCCCCAGCCCTCCCTTGAAGGCTGGGAGTCTCCACCCCGCAGCAGGTCCTCTCTCTGTGTGGACCGTGTAGTGGAGAAAAGTTTGTCTCTCCCAAAAACTCTGACCTCAAAGTGATGCTGAGGCGAGACGGGGCCTGTGGGAGTGACCAGGCCCTGAGCGTGGAGCCCTTGAGAACGGGTTGAGCACTTTATGCGGGGGACCCCAGAGAGCTCCCTCATCTCTCTTTGCCACAAGAAGACAGATGAGACGCTGATACTCCGCAGTCCAGGAGAGGACCCTCCCACAGCCAGCCCAGGGGGCCCCCGCTGTCCAGGCCCCAGGATTTCACTCCTGCGGGACGCGCGACTGTGGTTCACAGCACACCTGCAAGTAGCATTCATGTAGCAGCTCCAGTGGCCCTGGATGATGTCGGCCGCTCAGACCACGGTTTCACCTTTGGGCCCCCAGGCTGAGCCCCGAGAAGCAGGCGGCATCTCCAGGAGGTCCCAGCAGATGCGGCCCTGGAGCGTCAGGGAGGGGGCTTACTTGTTTCAGCTGCAGATGTGAGGGATATTTTGCCAGAGATTGCTCTGCTGCACCTCTAAGGGCAGCACAGTCCCTTCAACAAAACCTTCTACTATCTGTCCGAAGTGTAGATGAGGATATCATTGGGCCACTGGGTGTAGAATCAAAGCTGATGTGGAAGGCCGACTTATTTCAGGAAACTTCCAGCAGGGACTGTAAACAGTAGAGATGCTATGATTTGGAGAGCTTCCCTGACATGGCATGGCCCTACTCAGTGTGGCAGGCTCTTAGGGGTTGGGGGGCAGTGTGGTCCTGATTTGTGGTTTGCTAGTTTTTGTTTAAAAAATGTTCTTACAATAGACAATTTCAAATAACCAATAAGACAACAACCAACCTCCAAAACTTATAAAATTTCAACATTTGACTTTCATGAGCTGGTAATATGTTGTCTCCATCTATGAATCTTTTCACTATGACCTTGTAGTAAGTCTTGATATCTAGTAGTGTGAATTCTTAAACTCTTGTTATTTTTTCAAAATTGTTTTTTACTTTATGGGATTTGTTTCAAATTTATAATCAATATAACTACATTTGTTTAGGTTCTTTTGCTTTCTTATATCAACTTTTAGTTTTCATTATACTGGCACTACACAGCTTGCTAAATTTCTTGAGTTTGTTTGCTTGTTTCCAAAAAGGAACTGCAAATTTCCATACTTGGGAAGAGGTGGGAAAGCAGGTTAGAGCAAGGATAGGGAAAAAGCAAACCAGCACAAATCTATCTGGACCTCTACAGACTTCTGAAGGGTTATTAGCAGGGAGAAATTGCTGCTTTCTGCCCCTCTCACCACTTTTTGCAGACCCTCCACTTTTTGCAGAACCAAAGAGCTCCACCGAGCCTGGAACTTGGCCCAGACAAGGGAGGTGAAGAGAGAATGTTGCTTGTTTCAGCCACAAGGGCAAAATGTTATGGCTATAATATAATGTTGATAGACTTCATACTGGTTTTTAAGGATTGTTAAACCTGAGTGTTGATGTTCAAGTTGTGAAATGATAAAAATAGACATGTCTTTATATCCGGAAACCGATTTTTCGAAGTGTGTCTAATTGCCAAGTTGATAAGGTTGAATTGAAATGGTTGATACACTGTGCCAACTTGAGAAGTTTAGAAGCTTGGCTGAGTAACTTGGCAGGGGGCCTGGGGTCCTCACTTTGTGGACATCCTTGTCCTGTGCAGGAGGAGGGGGTGGAGATGGTGTGCATGCTGCACCTGCCCTAGGGGGGTAGCTTGCTTACAAGGGAGGGCAAAAAAAGAAGCTTACTCTCCTCCACTTTGCTCTTGCTGCTCTTCCAGTCTTCTGCTGCCAAGAACTGTTGCTCCCTCAGATACTGTTCAGCAGGCTTCTGCCTCCCGTGCCGCCTTCCTTCAGAATGCTTCTGCCTTATGAGAACAGTTCCACTTAATCCAGGAATAGGCTCGACAATTTGTTAAACAATGTTCCTCATGTGTAATACATTTTCTCTTTCTCTCTGGAGGTTAATTCCTGAGGATTACACCCCAGTCATCGCTGGCAAATGGATGTTACTCACATTCCTGAGTTTGGCTCTCTACCCTGGGTCCACATTTCAGTAGACATTTCCTCAGGATTTATTTTTGCTTCTGCCTGCACTGGAGAAGTGGTAAACATGTCATTGGTCATTATTTGGATGCCTTTAGTACTCTTGGCTGCCCAGGCACTTAAGACTGATGATGGCTCAGCCTGCACAAGCGCTGCCTTCCAAATATTTTCTAAAACTTTTCATACTTCCCATACCACTAAAATTCCATATAATCCTCAAGGTCTAAAAATTGTTAAACATGTTCACTATATGCTCAAAATTCAATTACAGAAACAAAAGGGGGAATCTTTCCTTATGAATAACTTATACCTCATAATATACTTCACTAGGTAGTGCATACTATTAACTTTTAAATCCTACTAGGGATGGTACTACAGCAGCAGAAAGATAATCCAATCAAGTAAAAGAAAAAAGCTAGGAAGTGTTCTTCGGAAAAATCTTCATATTGGACAATGGAAGGGACCCAGTTCAGGGCTAATTTGGGATTTAAGGTATGCTTGTGCCTTTCTAGAGAATACTGAATGGCCTTTCTGGGTACCAGAGCATGCTATGCAGCTGTATCATAGATCTAGGCCTGGAGAAGAAGTTGACTCCACCTTTCAAGAAGCTGATGTTCAGTCCTATGACAGTGATGCCTCAGAGACTGCTCTATGGTCAATAGACAAGGATGGGGCTAGACCTGGCCTGGGGCTGATTGGAGGAATTGACCCAGAGTGCTCAGGAAATGATAACCAAAAATGGGAATCAAAGATCTCAGTAGGTGGTAGTGCTTGGAGATAACTGAACTAAGAGTTACATGAAAGAAAGGAACACAAAAGTTAGCAGCATTCTTAAGACAAAATAAAATACAAATGTTACATATCAATTGTAGATAAAAGATTTTATTCCTTCCAAATTCTTATAAGAGATCTGTGCTAATTGATCTATGAATGATTCTGACTAGTCTATTTATAATTATAAATTCCTAAAATTGTAAAATATTACTGTTATGGTTTGTGTTTAAATGTCTCCCCAAAGCCTCATGTAGTCATGGGGGCTTTTGAAGGTAGCTGAGTCTAGCATTTGTGAATGGTTCATTGTGTAGCCCTGCGATTGACTGTGTGAGTGCTGCACCTGCCCAGGGATGGGTAACTGGCATGCAATGTAAGGGAGTGAAAAAGGCATACTTTTCCCTTTTGCCCTTTTTGGTCTTGTTGCTTGCAGCCACCATGAGCAGTTGCCCCTTAGCCATGCCACTCTACCTTGGAGTCAGCTGATTATGGACTGAAACTTCCACAAACTGTGAGCTAAATAAACCTTTCTTTCTTTCATTTTGGGTGCTGTGTATTTTGTCTCAGTAATGAGCGAAATGTAACCAAGACAGTTATTATAATTTGATTTGGCCAAAAATACACCTGAGTGCCCTCTGGTATTGTAGACAAATTGTTTGTCAGCCTGCCTATGTATCTGTTTGTCTGTCCAGTCTGTTAAACTGTATTGTTTGTTTATTTGTCCAATAAGTTAACAGCACTTTTTTTATTTGAACTCAACAATTTTTCTCTTTTCCCTTTTAATATTACATTTTTGGATCATTTGTTCATAATTTAATTTGGTTTATAAATTTAAAAAGCATCCTTCCATCTTGGTTGCCAGTTGGTCAAAATGATACCAAATTTTGTTTTCTCATAGATCATCAAAAAATTGTTAAGATAAATAAAAATCCCTCAGAGTGGGTAGAAATTGTTGGACAGGACTCCAACTGACAAATAAGAAAGAAGTTGCCTGGAGACATTATTGAGTTCTTGTTCTTTAATAGGAAGCCCCAGTGATCTCCATAGCCTTATGGGAGACACCTCAATAAATGTTATTGAAATATATTATTATAATATGCTTACATTGATCATTCATCAAAAGATTAAATTATCTAGACAATAAGGTTTTTGATTTAAAGATGCCCTGGTACAAAGATGCCCTGGCTATGACAATTGACTGGTACTGTTTTTGAAGTGTATTGAGTGTACTCATGCCTGTAGATACACAGGTCTTCCAAAGTATGGAACAAGGGTTGCTTATAGTGAGAGATTTTGTTTTCAGATTCAGACATCTGCCTTTAACAGAAACTTATATGATGTACATTCTATTAAAAGACAACCAGGTTTTAGGTACAAGTTTTATATGTATTAGATAGAGATGATTGATTATAAGGGTTATACTAGGTCAAAATTGAAATTTAAGTATGTAACAAAATGTCATCATGACTGTCATGCTGCAATATTATGTACAGCTTTTGATTTCTAGTTTTCTGTGTAATTTATGTAATTGTTAACATTCTATAGGAATTCAAATATTAAAACATCCAATTTTATTAGAAAATCTGACATCTATTTTATGTTCTAAAGTGTTTGATATTTGGATAAGACAGTACTATTAAACCTACTGCCTTCATTGCAATGTAATGTCATCAGCCTTCTCTTCTAGATGTTCAGCAACTGGGGTCTGGAGGCCAAAAACTAGACAGACAGATGGGCTAGGAAGACAGCCATCCCTTGGAGGTTGATGAAGACCCAGGACATAAGAGAACCTCTGATGTGACATCCTATAACTTGGTAAGTCCCTGGTCTTCTGATCAAGGAGATTGTCGGACCACAGAGGAAAATGATTTATGATGTACAGTGTGCCTAAGGAGAGTCACCAGGAGAGAACGACCTCCTAAACTTTCACAGAAACCAGCCTGGTCAAGCAATGGCCATGACTCATCCAGACAGCTGACACTAGCAGAAGTACTAAGAAGTGCTTAGTACTTCAAGGCAATTCCCAAGGAGACTTAACTGAACTTGATAGACAGCAAGAGATTGATTGTAATTAATACAGGTCTCTTCTTAACTTGATCTTGGACATCCTGCAGGAAAGTATAACTACAAGAGGTATAAAGCAATGTTATAGTAATATGTTGGATATTAAAAAAATTCAAATCACTAACACCTTCTGACAATTTCCAGCTACATTGGTAACTGACTACTGTTATGGATTAATGGACTGTACAGGGTTAAATTGCTGAATGCAGGGACTTAAAATCTTTGGACTGGAAATCTTTGGCCTAAATGAGTAAGTTCACTCAAAATGGAAAGGGTTTGAGAATGAGAAGCTCTTCTACAGAGTCCTCCAAACATAGCTCCTCGAACTTTAACCACTGATTGCTTGCAACTGCAAGTCAGAAAAGGAGGAGATGTGGGGAGTGACTGAAGCTGGAGACTGATCACACATACAGGGCTAAAGCACAGCCAGACCTGAGAACATGGAGAGACCAAGGTGAGCCAGGTAAGCAAGCTGCTCCAGCTCCCAGACCATGAGGTGCTCAGGCAGCCGTACAAACTCACAAAGCAGAGAGGTGGAAATTAGCATCAGCTTCCCAGCTGTGTAAATAAACGTGCTGCAGTGGCTGCGCACTTTCCTTCCTTCCATGTGGAGGGCAGGCTCCGCCTAATCCCAGCTTTCTGCGTCATGTCTTTATTTCTTCACCTTCTTGCTGCCCTTCATGGTCCTTATCACGGGAAGTTTGAGAGCTGTGCTGGGGCAGCACTAGAGCCCTGAGTTACCCACCATGGTTCCTTAATCAGCTCCCAGTTTTCTGCCCAGGCCCAATCAGTGTCCCCCCTGTACACTTAGACAGAGAGGCTCCTGTCCCTCCTCCTGTCCTCCTGTATCTCCATTGGTGATGTCTTCAGATCAACCTCAGAGGTGGGCTCAGAGCTCCTGGCCAACAGGGAGCCGACTCGTCTTCCTAATAGCTGGGGCCACTCCATTGCTAGCGAATGGATGATGAAACGCAGAGGGGTTTGTCTTCCCTTCATGCTTGGTAATTTTGCCTTTCCTTTGAGGTTCTCAGTAAATCACTGGGTGCCTATGAGGACAGGCTGTGTGCTCCCTAGTTAGGGCAAGCACTGACTGAGGATATGTGGCTTATTTCATGGCTGTTTTAACAACCCCCACCTCAGTTCCCAGCCTCTTGTGCTGACACAGTAAACCAGGAACTGGACCAGACTGGTGCTTCCTGTGCCAGCCTGTGGAGTCCTCCCTGACCTGGGTGCATCAAAAATTATTTTGAAAAATGCATAAAGAAATGGATGTTATTAATTGAAAGAAATCCTTGGAAGGCTAGGGTTCTTGGGGAAAGGGTGTGAATTTATAACGTGAGCAAATAGAACTAAATTCACACAAGTGCCAAAGAAAGGCTTCGATCAGACACCAGAAGAAGGGATGGGGAAATGGGTGGGAGAGGCTGAGGTCTTGTGGGCGGCCATGCAAGTGAAGCACTTGGGGTTTTGATTAAGGAGTCCTTAAAGACAGAGCTGGGGGAACATGGATGAACAACTCAGAAGGTGCTGTCACTTGTGGTTGTGATTGTCATAGCACTCTCTGCAACAGGAAAGACTGAAGTAACTTGACAAGGAGCCTAAATCTTCCTCCACAATGGCTCACAAAAGTCAGGACACTGAGTCAACTGAGGTCAGTACTGTACCTTAGACAGGGCATGCGGTGGACATGACCCTGACCACTGGGGCTCCAGGCCCCAGCCAGGATCTGCTGTGTCAGTTGTCCACATAGTGACCAAGAGACTCGCTGGACAGAAACGCTCCGGGTGTCACCGACAGCATAGGGCTCTCAGGTCAGATTTCAAGTCCACAGAGCTGGGACCGGAACAGAATCTGCGCATTGGCACCAAATGACGCTAGAATCTCTGTGTCTTATCTGCCTGTCTGTCTATCTACCTATTTATCTGTCTATCCATCTGTCTGTCCACCTGTCGTGTATATCACCTGTTTATCCATTTATGTACTTAATTTAGCCTTTTCTACATCAGTTCCCTATCCAACCTTTGATCATCTATATGAAATGCACACATGCTCATCTATTATTTCTGTGTACCTTCTTTCCATTGGTCTCAGTCCATTTTTAAAGAACAATGGTGTTTTGTACCTGCAAAAATGTCACAAGTCTATTATAAGACAGCCAAGTGACTCAGACCAACAAAGAAGAAAGTAAAGATTTCATAATTCTCAGAACCCAGAAATAGCCAACATTAGTATTTGGAGAAGGGGATAGCAGACTCGTTTCTGTGGAGCTGCACGGATTGAAAGCTACCCTGACTGACTGGCGAGAAATGTGTAAGCTGGATAAAATGGGTTCGTGAAATAAAGCTGGACTCTGACCTATCTAGTTTTTAATAAAACAACTGCACACAATTTCCCTTGGAGAAGCAATGCCGAGAGTCCAGACCTGGAGGACTTCCGCTCACGTGTGGATCCTGAGCTCACCTCTCTAGCTGGGTGACCCGGGATGAGCGGCTTCACCAAGCAAGCCTCAGTTTCTTATCCTGTAAAATGGAACTAATAATAATGGTATGCTGTACATGGTCTTGGGAAGTAGAAGACGAATGCATTAGAATACCTCCTGTACAGCACAGCATGTAGCCAGCAGCACACGCATGGATATGAGTTAACGGAAGTGGGTGGCTGTGATCTACACATTGGGAGTGAAGTAACAGAACCAAAGCTATAAGATTTCCTTGGAAGAGTCATTAACTTTAAGAATGTATAGATATTTAATACTAAATGATCATGAGGTACATGGAAATGCTGGATTTACTGTGTGTTTTATATCAACTGTATGGAGACAGAATTGAGACTTTGAAAAATCACTCATTTAAAAGAAACAATCCAGTGGTTTCAGCAGATCCATGAAATAGTGAAAGCATCATTGCTCTCTAATTCTAGAACAGTCTCACCACATTCTGTATTATGAAGGAATGTGGTTCTGGATCTTGTCAAAGACTTTTTCTTTGTCTTTTGATGATCATATAATTTTATCCTTGAATCTATATGGCAGATCACATTTATTGATTTATGTGTGTTGAACCATCTTTGCCTCCTTAGGGCGAAACGAAATTGGTCCTAGGACATGAAACTTTAATGAGCTGTGGAATTCTGTTTGCAGCTACCCGATGGAGGGTTTTCGTATCAGATTTACCAAGGATATTCGTCTGCTGACCTGCAGTTTTCCTTTTTGCTTAGTCCTTACCTGGTTTTGTCAAAGGGTAATATTGGCCTCATGGAACGAGTTTGAATGCCTGCCTTCCCTTTCAACTACCTGGAAAAGCTGGGAGATCTATGGTGTTAGCTCTTTTCTAATGTCCTGGTAAAATTCAGCAGTAAATCCGTCGGGTCCTGAGCTCTTCTTTATCACTGCATCGACTTCATTCCATGCTCTTCGGGGGTTTTATGTCTCTTTGGTTCAATTTTAGTAAGTCATATGTGTCTAAGGATTTATCTATTTCTTCCAGGTTCTCCTGAATACTGAAATAAAAGTTTTAAAAAATAGTTACTAATGATCCTCTGGATTGAGTGGTGTCTGCTATAATTTTGCCTTTATCATTTCTGGCTTCGTGGATGTGTACAGCAGGAATTCACCTCAAACTGCGAAAAGCCATAAACAGCAGACTTAAAGCCCACAGCGTACTGAGTGGGGAAAGGCTGAACACATTTCCTGTAAATCAGGAGTGAGAGGAGGATGTGCTCCCACCACTCCTGTTCTGCACAGGACGACCAACTCTAGGGAGCGGGAGCGGGCCAGAGAAAGACGTAAAAGGATACGAGCAGGAAAAGATGTCAAAGCATCCCTATTGCAGATAATACGGTTCTTTATGTAGAAAACCCACAAAGACTCCACCAGAAGACTTCTACATCTGACAAATTCAGCAAAGTGATAGGATATGAAATCACACTCACATAAATCAATAGTATTCTTCTACACCAATAACAAATGCACTGAGAAAGAAATTAGGAAAATAATTCCATTCACAATAACTTTGATAAAATTAAAATTAAATAACTCGAATTCAACCTACCCAAGGAAGTTAAAGAGTTCTATCATGAAAATTACAGAACTCTAGGCCAGGGATGTAGCTCAGTGGCACAGCACTGCCTGGCAAGTGTGAGGCCCTGATTTTGATTCCTTGTATCAAAAAAGAAAAAAAGGGAAAAAAAGACCAAGAAAATTGCAGAACTCTGAACTAGAAATTAAAGACGATATTAAAAAATGAAAAGATATCCCTTGGTCTTGGATGGGCAAAATCGATATTGCTGAGCTGGTCATATTACTCAATGCAATCAATAGATTTAATATACCTCATATTAAAATACCAACAACATTTTTCACAATACTAGCAGAAGTCCTAAAATTCATATAGAGCCAGAAGACACCCAACATAGTCAAATTCTGTGCAAAAAGATCAAAGTAGGAGATATCACAATACTGGATTTCAAGTTATACTACAAAGCTATACTAACAAAACCAGCATGACAGTAGTGTAAAAATAGACACACAGACAGATGAAATAGAGCAGGAAACACAGAAACAACCCAGGTACCTGAAGTCATCTGAGTTTTGACAATGGGGCCTACAATGTACACCGTAGAAAAGACAGAATCTTTAAAAAATAGTGCTAGGAAAACTGGCTGTCTTCTTGTGGAAGATTGAAACTACACTCATATCTCTCACTCGGCACTAAAATCAAATCAAAATGGTCAAACACCCAATTACAAAAACAGAAACTTTGAAACTGCTAGACAGTAACACAGAGCAACACGTGATGTCATACAAACAGGCAAAGTTTTCCTGAAGAGAGCTCCAGTGGCATAGGGAGCAATATTCATGTCAACAAATGAGATTATATCAAATAGAAAAACACTACTTCTCAGCAAAGGAAAGAAAATCTATGAAATGGGAAAAAAAATTGCCAGCCACTCTTCTGAAAGAGGACTAACATATAGAATACATAAAGAACTAGAGAAACTAACCCCAAATCACTCAGTCCAGAAGTGGGCAAATGAACTGAAAAGATGCTTCTCCAATGAAGACATGTAAATGGCTAATAAGCACATGCAAAATTGTTCATCATCTTTGGCCATGGTAAATGCAAATCAAAATAACTCAGATTCCACCTTATCCTAGGCAGAACAGCTACCATCAAGAACTCACAAAGCAACAGTGCTTGTGATGTTGTCGGGGAAAAAAAGAACTCTTTTATGTAGTTAATGGGAATGTAAACTAGTACAATCACTATGGAGGTCAGTATGGAGATTCCTCAAAAAATTACAGAAAAAACTTGCACTTGACCCAGCTACACCTGTCCTGGGGATAATCCTGAAAGAATTAAAGATATCACACTCCAGTGATGCCTGCACAGCCACACTTACAGCTGTGCGATTCACAATGGCTAAGCCCTACAGACAGCGAGGTGTCTGTGATAGTTAAATGAATGGGTCAACTTGAGTAAGAAACACCAATCAAAATGGGCAGTGTAATCCTGGGAGTAGCTGGAGGAATTTACCACAGACAAACCATCCAACCGGGGTGTGAGTGACACTAACCAATAAGCTCATTTCCGGAAGGGAACAAAGGGAAACAAAGCAGGAAAGCTTGCCTCTGTTTCTTCAGAGGAGCTCCAGTCTTCGCCTTCACCGTAGATATCATTCCCTGGCTTCCAGCACGGACATCTCCATCTTCCAGTGCAGACCCATCGTCCTCCTGATGTGGACCTGCAAGAAACACTATAGTGAGCTCCAGGCCTTCAGCTGGATCCTTCTGATCTCCAGTGCACAGACACTCCTTGTGCCCTTTTCCACATCTGACTCTGCAGGTGGCCATCGTAAGCCAATCTTATAAATTCTAATATAAGAAAGCTAAAATATGATGAAGAATGAATAAATAAATAAGAGACAGTAAGAAACAAGAAGACATCATTTTGTAATAGTCACCCAAGAATTAAATCTGTCCATACACTGAACACCTAAAGAATCCAGCTGAGGACCTGGATCCCACAGCAATGTCCTGCATGAGTCCAGCTGAAGACCCAGAGCCCATGACAATGCCTCCCGTGAGTCCAACTGGAGGTCTAGAGCCCACGACAAGACTCATGCAAGTCTATTTTACAGATTTGTGGTGGGAAGGCCCAAAGGTCAGCGGTGGAAGCTAGAAAGTCTGTGCCAGTAGGGTGAAGGTTCTGTGCCAGCAGGCTGAGGATTCTGCACTAGAGCCAAGAAGCAACGCTCAAAATAAGGACAGAGCTTCCTCGAAAATTATCACAGCCATCCTCAGCGAAGTGAGGTCCCAAGCTCCTCCAACAATGAAAACAGTCGAGTTTGTATCAGGAAGCCAGCATGACAAACTTCTCCTGGAGACTGAGAAGCACACATCTTCCCTTCCAAAGTTAGGAAGCAATGCTCAAAGCAAGGACCAGAGCTCCCCCAAAGTGAATCGCTGCCACTCTCAGCGGCAAGGTCCCGAGCTCCTCTGACAATGAAAACCGCCAAGTTTATATTACAGAAGAAGTTCAACAAACTCTCCAGGTCTCCTTTCATGCCGGCCACAGTCCTCGGGGGGCCATCTACACTCAGAACCACGCTGATTCGGTTCAGCTGGTGTGTAAGCTGATTATCAGTTTTCAATCCACCACAGTTAAGATTACGTTCATCGGGCGGAGTCAGAACATGGACATGACACAGCTTAATGCTTTTAGGCTCCCTTTCCCCATCCGTCTTTTTGTCCCCTCCCCATTTGCAAAAGCTCTGTCTGCCTGCTTCCTATTAAACACTAAGCCAAATTCAAATAACTGTGGAGGCTGGGACTGATGGGATTCCAGGCAGGGGGCGTGGCGGGAGAGAGAAGGGTAGGTGCCACAGCACTCGGTCCCCACACTGACGGGGGAGCATCCCCACGCCTACATGAGCGTCACGAGCCCAAGAAAACCTGCACAATGACTGCCTCTCAGGGGATCGCCCCAAAGAGTCAGTGAGGAAAACTGCCCTTTCCACACATTGGGCTGCAGCAACTGACTTCGCCAGGGAGCGACACTGAACCCCAAATTCACACCATGAAGCAGACACTAATCAAAAACTGGACATAGGTTTGAGTGAAAGACTGGAAACTGTACAATTCTTAGATTAAAACTCAGAAATGAGCCCACTTGACTGTAACCTAGGACAGTAGTAATTTCTTACATGTTTCTAAAAAAAAAAAACCATCAAAGAAAAATTGGTAGATGTAATCAAAATTTAAAACTTTTGTGCTTCAAATGATGCCACAGAGGAGGTAAAAGGACACTAAGGATGAGAGAAAACATTTGAAAACCCTGTGTCTGATAAGAGACTTCTATCCAGATATATGGAGAATGCTTACAGCCAAATAATAAAAGACACATACAGCAGAAGATATGAATAGACATTCTCCCAAGAGAATGCACCAATAACCAATAAATACTTGAAAAGATGCTCAACCTCATTAGGCTTTCGAGAAATGCAAATCAAAACCGCAGTGAGCTAGCAGTTCAGGCCCACTACGATAACAGAAGGACAAAATTGAAAGCACTGGGGAGAATGTGGAGAAGTTGGAACCTTCATTCTGTACAGCTGGTGTGCAAGACAATTTGTCTGGTCCTCAGAACATGAAGCACAGGATTACTACATGACCTAGCAGTTCCCCTCCATGAGGCATGGAGATACATGTCCATGCAAAACCAGGCACACAACGGTTCACAGCAAGAGTACTCACCAACCAAAGCGTGGAAATGGCCCACAGGTCTAAAAGCTAATGAGGACATAAACAATATATAGTCTATCCATAGAGCAAGATATTATTTGACCATAAAATGGACTGAAGCTGACACCACCCATTACATGTTGACATGGATGTTGTATAGAAACTTCTGTACTGCACAGTGGGAGATGTTAGTCATGAAAGACCAAATATTTGTATGATTCCACTCCTATGAAGTGACCAGAGCAGACAAATCTATAGAGAGAGAAAGTAAATGTGTAGCCAACAGGGAGTGGAGCTTGGAGGAGTTTGAGAATTAATGGATGCGGAGATTTTTCTTATCTGCCAGTGTTATGGCTTGTGTCCAGATGCTCCCCACAAAGCCTCAGGCATTCAAGTGTGGAGGTTTTCACAGGTGGCTGGGTTTAGGGCATATGGCTATGGATTCAGTGTGTGTGATAAAGAAGGAATCCATTCATTGGTTTAGTATATTTCTGGGTACAGCTAATGGGAAGGCCCTTTACCTGGGTGGGAGGTGGGCATGGGTGGCACCAACCAATGGGACTGCAGCCTGAGTGAAGTGAAATGGAAGGGAGGCTCCATGCTGGTGCTGGCTGCGTCCTGCCTGCCCTGCCATGGACTGTTTCTCCTCTGCCAGCTCCTCTACCGTGCTGCCCTGCCTTGGAACCAGCTGACTGTGGACTTAAACCTCTATAAATTGTGAGCTAAAAGAAACCTTTCTCTCTTAACTTGTGGGTATCAGGGATTTTATACAAGCAGCGAGCAAGTAACTAAGACAATATACACTTTCTTTTTTTATTTTATTGTGCACGTTTCCAATACATAATACTGATGATTATTTTGGATAATTAGTACATGCATATAACATATCTTGATTAATTTCAGTCTCTTTATCCCCTTTCTTTCCGTCCCCCTCCCCCACCTCCAAAAAGTCTGCCGTCTTGTTTCTTACTATCCCTTATTTATTTATTCATTCTTCATTATATTTTAGCTTTCTCATATTAGAGAAATCATGTGATGCTTTTCTGTGCCTGACTTATTCGCAGTATGGTCTCAAGCTCCATCCATTTTCCCAGCCAGGCGGCACTGACTCTCGGCCCCTTTTGGGCTCTGATATGTTTTGATTTGCAGATCCAAGTGTCCCAGTACCTCGGGAAAGCTTCCCTGTGTTTTCCGCCTGTTTATTTTTGTCTGCTTGGTTCTTGCAAATATCACTCACGTACTGTGTCTCCGTGGTCTCTCTCCATGTTGTGTAACACCGGTTTGATGGGAGTCTTCTCCACCCCCACCCCACATCCTAGTTTTTCAGCTTCTAATAGAGCTTTTATTTCTGGAAGGGTTTTATTTGTTTTCTATTGTTTTCTCTTGTGTCTCATAATGTCTTTTTTAAATAGTTTTGCTCCGTTTTTTGAGTTCCTTTTAGAGATAGATCAGGTTATCGCTGCTGTCTGTGTAACGTGAGAAGGTTTTCATTGCATTACAGAATCTCCACAATGCTTCAGGGCCAGTTAGCTTGGGCAGCAAGTCCTCCAGCTGCCTTTGACCTGCATTTATTTCCTTCCCTCCCAGGACTCACCATCTAGTGACAGAAAAATACCTGTCACGGGATGCCAGGGGCCACTCTGGCGAACGTGACAAGGCTCCGAAGCCCAGAACCTGGCAGCAGCCAAGTAGGGGCAGCGGACAGCTGGGGTGGGCACTCGGAGGTCAAGCAGAGGGTGTTGGGGATGACAGCAGGAAGCAGGTGGCACCATCACTTGCAGGAAGTGCCCACTCTGTCTCAGTGCTGACAGCCAGAGACTTCGTTTCATTAATCCCACTTTTGGTTTTCAGAATCACCGTCAGGCCTGGTCAGCGCCATGATCCTGAGAGGAAGTCGGGAGGGCTCACCATGCTCAGTGCTGCCGAGCCCGGAAGCTCGGTGGGCTAAGGGTGTGCAGTGTAGCTCTGACTTCCCATACCTCCAATCCACGAAGAGTTTATGGAGGTGTGAGCCCACACTAAGTCAGGGACCCTTCCCTCTCTTCTGATGGCGTCCAGATATTCACAGGGGCAATGACTGATGAAAACTAACGTCCCTGCGGCAAAGGCCTTTCACAGGGCGGCCACTGTCTCCTCCGGGGAACTGGCTTAGACCGGAGCAGAGATTCAACCCCGCATGCGTTTATTGTTCTCATCCCATCCTAGCCTAACTGCATCTCACTGGATTTAGTGAGGAGGCCTGACAGTGAGGAACGTGGGGCCATCTTGTCCCTGTGTCCTTCGGGTGGGGGACCTCATGGACCCCTCCCCCAGGAGAATCCACATCAGTCACCCCCAGACACTCCAGTCCATCCCGCCCGTCTTACCAGGCCCCTCCTAGAGACCCTGGCCTGGCTGGGACGAGCCCGCATGGGAACACACTGCCTGCCCTTGTCACTTACCCCGAGGTTTATCAGAAGGGGATGAGCCCAGGCAGTGATTAAATGGCCGACAAATACAAGTTAGAAGGAATAGAAAGAATCCAAAAATTTGGGTGGAAGGCTGCTTCCAGAGCCCAAGCAGCAGGAAAGAAGATTGAAAAGGCGGAAAGCTCCAAATCCCATTAAGACTTCTCCATTAAACAAAGGAGCAGATTAAGGACACTGTCTGTTTGCCAAAGCCTCTTACCCACTCGCAACCTCTGGGAAGCCGCCATTAAACTGACGGAGAGGGAGGAATGGGAGCGGAGAAACTAAGACATAATGAAGATTTATAAACTATGTCTAGGAAAAAAGAACTTCAGGGAAGGTCGTTGACTCCCGGAAATGGTTATACTCAGTTCCACCAAGCCTACCGAGCCTCACTGCTAAACAGCCCACATAGCCGCTGCAAAGGCTTTTCTTGGGAGATTCTCCAGGTGTGCGTGCTTGGAGGACCCGGAAGTGCATCTGAGAGGACAGGACAGGGTATATGCTCCCAGTGCCCTATGCGGTGGTGGTCAAAGGGGACCTTCTGGAGGGTGAGGTCTGGGGCCACAGGAATCAGTGGGCAGGTGTCTCCTCCTGGGGGAAGCAGTTGTGTAACTTCCCAGCCTCAGCAGGAGCTCACTATCCGAGGGTCAGCCTGGCCATGGACAGGGTCAGCTGCACACGGGCCCCCTTTTGTGCCCTCGTCATGCTGAATGTGTACAGGGAAGGTGGGGTTGGGGAATGCAGAGCACTTCCATTTTTGTTTTCCAGGTCTCTGCACCAAGAGGAGCCATATTTGGACCTGAGTGTTTGGTTTGAGGCTCACCCAGGACCCCTGGCCGAGTCGAGCTGTGTGCAGTAGATGAGACGAATGGGCTCTTTGGCCAAGCGGGCGAAGGAGTGTGTTGCTCATGTGATTATAGTGACAAATGGATCTTTGATGACCAGAGTCAAACCATCTCAACAACGCCCACCCCAAACCTGCTCTCCACTCCCCTGGGTGTGAGGCTCCCTGCGTAGCCTCGGTGGCTGTGCGCTGAGGGATGGCCAGAGGCCGGTTCTGGCCCAGACCCTCCCTTCTGAGCTCGCCACCCCTCCCCTTCCTGGCTGATGGGGTTGTCCTACGCTAAATATGGCACCGTGGATGTCAGCCAGGACCCTGGGGGCTCCCTGTGGGATCGTGCACGAGTTCAAGGCTGTCAGCGATTTTAGCAGATCTGTCTTCATCTCGACACCACTGATGTTTGGCAAGGTCTCCCTGTTCCTGCAGCTTAGCCCACCCTAATTAATGTGTTTCCCCAGTGAGTTGTGATGCTCTTGAAGGATTTGTCTTGGTCTTATCTTGAAATATTTGCCAATGGATTTTCATTCTTAGTGTTTTTATTTTTTTTTCCTTCTAATGGCTCATCTACCACAATTACTGCCTCAGAAATTTTGTCGTATGCAGAAACACAGAATCTAATATTTGAGTTTTTCTTCCCCACAGTAAAGTTTTGAAACATGCAACATTTATGTTTCTCTCAAAGGCCATGCCAAGAATAAGCAAGCGATCAATTCTGAAATTGAGGACAGACATTCAGGGTCGCAGCAGTCTAAAGGTTTGGAGGCTCTGAGACAAGCGTGTGCTGTGGCCTCCAGCTGGGGAATCCTGGAAGACGGGTCTCCTTAGGGGGAGCAGTCCAACTCCATACTGGGTCCCTGGGGTGGGTCCCCAAGAACAATCTCTGAGAAGTCAGGGAAAGGTGAGGTGGTGACACAGGCTCTGCTCCCGAAACCCGAGCCAGAGATGACTCTTCTTGTGTTCTGGGAGAATCCCATGCGGGTCCCATGGAAGATGTGGACAGTGGCAGGTGTGTGCTGGGCTCAGAGATGTCCGGGCGGAGAGGACTCAGCCTCCCACAGGTCGGGGTTGGGCAGAGAAGCCATCAGCATCTTCCTTGTGGAATGTGTGGGGCGCAGGACAGGTCCACTCTGTCTCAGGAGCGGATGCCGTGAGGTGCACGTGGGCTGGAGGTTGGTGGTCACCATTGCCCAGGTGGACAGAGGCCGGAGGCCACGTACCCACTGTCCATGACTGGATGTGTTACTGGTGAGGGAGGCAGGGAAGGGAGCAGGCTGGAGATGTGGTCGCAGTATCTGTGAGCCCCTCCTATGGAAGGGGAGATCGCCAGGGGAGGGGAGCAAGCCATGCCCCCTGAATGCCGTGTGTGTCCGGCTGAGAGCACCGAGGGAGACTGATTCGCTGCAGCGACTTCAGCTGGGGAGATGCAGATTTCTCCTTCAGTGTGGCTGAGTGAGGCTCATCTTAGACACGAAGCTCAGTGGAGGACAGAGAGAGAGATGTGCACTGTCCGTGTCCGTCATGGCCAGTGAGAGTCCCAGGTGCTGGTGACCGGAAGTCTGAGCATGCCGAGACATGCAACCCACAAACAAAGCGGTGAAACGCATCCTCGCACCCGATTCTTTTCCTCTCTCGTGTTTAGCGCCCACTGACAGATTAGGGCAGCGGGTGGCTCCCCTTGCCAAGATCACCTGCTCATCTGGAGAGGTGTGAGAATGCGTCTGCCAC
Organism: Dasyprocta punctata; assembly: GCA_004363535.1. Taxonomy (NCBI): domain Eukaryota; kingdom Metazoa; phylum Chordata; class Mammalia; order Rodentia; family Dasyproctidae; genus Dasyprocta; species Dasyprocta punctata. Next base: position 31,948 of record RJWM01003937.1, read on the forward strand.
ACGTCTCGGCCACACCTGACCTGGCAGGAGCCGCTGGAATTTAATTATGAGGCCATCATGGAGCCTGGACGTATCATAAAGTGATTTGAAAAAGTTTGAATTTCACCTGACAGGCTCATTGAGTGGAAGCTGCGTCAGGACAGAGCAGGGGACTGAGACCAGAGGAGCTGGTGGGGACACAGCCGGGCCAAGAGATCTGCACCCACGAGGTCCCGCCTGCAGCCCACCCAGCCTCCATCCTTACACGTGGCAGAGGGCCGGCCACCTCCTTGCACAAGGCGCAAGCACTTCAAAGGTGCTGGTCAGAAACACCCCGCAAAAGTGTGCCTGACACTGCCCTCTAATTCGGGGTGTTGGGGAACAGACTGGGTAAGGAAGGAAGACTCACAGTCTCTGCTTGAATCAGCCCTGAGTTTGGGCAGGAAACCTCTGTGTATCTCACTTCCACTTCCTGTGTTCCAGCGGGCTGGAGTTAGCCACGCGTGACAGTCAGGCACGTGGTGCTCCAGTCTAACCCTGGCAGTGAAATGACTGAACCTCTGGGGCGGTCTCACCATTGCACACGCAATGATGAAGGAAGGGCGCGTCTTTCTTAATTCCTCTCAGCCTTCCCACCAGATGTTAGCGTCTCTAGCAGACCTGACCTACACTTTGGAGTCACTGTGCACCGTGTGCATGGGTGAATGCACATGTACAAGTGTGTGCGCGTGCACAGGAAGATGTGTATGCATGTGTGTGTGTGTGTGCCTCAACGTGCACATGGGTGTGTGCTTGTGCCTATGTGTGTGTATTCATGCACGGGGAAGTGTGTGTGCATGTGTGTGCAGGGGTGTGTGTGTAGGGCGAATGCATGTGTGTACAGAAGTGTGTGTAAGTACTGGTTCTGGGTAAAGTGGAGCGAGAACACTCTGCCTTTTAGTCAAGGAAGCTAAAGGGCTGGGCAGAATTCACCAAGTGGCCGTTTGAGGTCTCTGAGACCTGAATGGTAGTGGGCACCCCAGGGGTGAAGACTCAGCACCCGGACAGCCAGTCGCAGACAGCGAGGCCTGAACTGGATTCCTGCAGCCTGGACTTGGTAGGGCCTGGAGCCCACAGGAAGCTGCCTGCAGCAGGTGGAGAGGGCTCCACGGGAAGTCTCTGGCTGTGCTAATAAGAAAGGTGCTCTAGCTTGGAGAGAGTGGTGAAAATAGCTTGCTTTGCCTCTTTCCTTCTGATTGCCTATGACGGTTAATCTCATCAATATGACTGGATTAAGAAATGCCTAGGGTACTAATAAAGTACACTCTTGAGTGTGTTTGTGCAAGTGTTTTCGAAGATAATTGATGTATGGTGCAGCAAACGGATGGGAAAGACCTGCCCTGAATTAGGGGGCACCGTTCAATGGCTTGGAGGTCTGAATAGAACAGAGGCACAAAGAGCAAGCTTGCTAGCACAGGTTCTGACTCTCTCTCCCTGCTTCCCGGCTGCCAGGAAGTGAGCGACTTTCCTCCACCACTTCCACCTCTCATGAGGGCTCTGCCCTGCCACAGTCTTAAGAGCCGTGAAGCCAGACAACCATGAACCAAACCTCTCAAACCATGAGTCACAATCAGCCTTTCTGCTTCAAAGTTGCGGTTTGCAAAGTTTTATCCCAGGATTTTTTCCTAGTGGCAGTTCTGTAGCCACAGCTGGAACCCATAGGAGCCAAACCTACAAGGAGGTGGCCTTTCTCTCTCCCCAGAAGAGCTCTGCTCTGGTGGTGTTGGTGAAACCTCTTTGCTCTATTTCCTTCCCCGTCCTCCTCCAGCTTGGTGTCACACATGGGGCAGTTGTAGGAGTGTGTGGCAGAGAAAGACAACTGGTCAGGGAACAAAGAGGGAACTGGAGAGCCCCCGGGTGACTGGAGAGGGAGGGGCTTGGTGACTGGAAGAGAAGTTGCCTCATGCAACTATATGAGGGTTCCTGGACTCATCTCTGAGATGTGCATTGTGTGCCTGTCATTGGGTTCATAGTAGGACACATACTGACAGCTGACCTATGAAATCACCCACCCTCCATACAGACTGGGCATTGCACACATAGGATGCACTGAATAATTCTGCAAATCTTTGAAATATATACTAATTTTTGAGCCACAGCTGACATATGACTTGTTGGAACAACAGATCTGAACTCATCTCTTCACTGAGCCAAAAAAATCAACATTTTTTGTGATATTTAAGCAAGAGCCATAATATCATATTGAAATGTGCAATGCATCTTGGATAGGATTCAAAATAACTAGATACAGAAAGAACCAAGAAGTCATAGCCTGCATCAGGAAGAAACAACCAATGACAGCATGAACATAAGCAGATACTGGAAATAGCTAACCAAGACAGCAAAGCAGCTGCTGTGAGTATGGTCCAACAAGTAAGGGCAAACAGACCTGAAACGAAGGGGAAGACAGGAAAGGACTGGGAGATACAAGAAAAAGCCAAGACTCAATAGAAGACTGAGGATGACTGGGGAAAGGTTACCAAAGAATGCGAGCGAGAGATAGCAGGAAGATTTTTAAATCAGTGAAATACACGACAAACACATAATAGAGTCCCTAAGGCATAAAGACAGGGAAGACTCTCACAGCGCCCAGAATAACTTATTAACTGTAAATTTCCCACCCTAAATCGTGGAGGCAGCAGGGTGTACATTCTTTCCCAGAGCACGTGGTGTGAAGTAGGCCATATCCTGGCTCAGAAAACAAAACAAATGTAAAATAATTGAAAACTCACAAAGTATGTCCTGCAACCATTAGGGAAGCATGTGAGAAAACGATCCCAGAGAGGTGATGGGAAACTCACTAACAGCTTGAAATTTAAACCACGGAGTGTTGAACAAACCGTGGTCCCAAAGAAGTGCTCAGGGGAACTGAAAATGCTGTGAAATGAGTGAAAATGAAAGTACAAAATGGCAAAACGCGTGGGAAGCAGCCACAGATGCTCTGAGGCCAGTTTACGATGTTAGAGGAGAAGGAGGCACTAATTTTCACCGTAATTTACAAGGAAAACCAGGTAAATGAAACTCCAGTGTGGGTAAAAGGAGAGAAGTAATAAGGATGAGCAGAACTTAATAAAGCTGAAACCACAAAACCATAGATAAAATCAATAAAGCCATTTTTAATTTGAAAAAATAATAAAACTGATAAGCCCATACTGATGCAGTAAAAAAGGAAGAAGATACAAATTACCAGTTTCATGAATGGAATGGGAACTGTCACTGCAGGCCCCACAGCTAATAAAAGGCTAAAAAGGGGACACCGCCAACTGTCCAGGCTTCTGACAACTGGGCCAGACGCAACAGGTCCCGTGGAGACGCAAACACACCCAGCATGGAGCTGACACAGACACCTGGATCTGGGCACCTTCCAGTGGGTACACGCAGTGCAGGTTGTGTCTCTATAGCTGAGCACCCAGACGCTCTACACAGCTGCCACCCCCAGCTGTGGCCGCCACCTGCTGTAGGTCCCAGGTCCTCCTCATCACCTGAGGTCTGCATCTCCAAGACACCCAGAGGAGGCAGAGACAGCAACACAAAACAAAGCAGGAAGGCAGATTCAGGGCAATACTCCTCATGAACAGAAAATCATGAGTGCGGGAATCTCCCATCAAATATTACCTGAGCAGACCTAGCATCCTCTGTGTGTGAGTGTGAGTGTGTGTGTGTGTGTGTGTGTGTGTATGTGTGTACAACAACCAGCTGGGGTTTATCCTGAGAATGTAAAGGTGTTTGATATTAAAAAAAATTAATCAATGTGTTGCATCATATTTTCAGCTTAATGAAGAAAAATCATTTGGTTGTATCACTTGAAGTAAAAGAGTCTTTGATAAAACTTAAGATAAAACCTTTCAGCAGAGGACCCCCCAGTACACACACACACACCGCAGAGTCTGTAGGGCCGGTGCAGGGCTCCTCTTCTACTCCGCGTGTCCCAGACCATCAACATGGCCAGGTGGTGGCCTGATTGCCCGCAAGGACAGTGTGATGGCCCAGTGTCCCCACCCACATCAGCGCACGGTGGGGCTGGCGGGGTGGGCCCGCCTGTCAGCCAGGCCCGGGAGGGTCAGCTTGTGCTGCCCTCAGCTGACTTCCTCCAGGATGCGGTGAGAGCGTGGGGTCGGTGCCCCCGGGAAGGTGGGGTCACAGGGCCCCTGAGGTCTGTGGGGGTCAGCGCTCCACCCTGGCACTCGTGCCGGGCTCCTCCAGCAGGGCCCCGTGAGGAGGGGTCCTGGGTGTCAGCTCCCTGCTGTGTAAGGACTTTGCAGATATTTCCTGCCAGGAGCTAGCTTGCCTCTGCACCCTCCTAACGCTTTATTCGTAAACAAATGTTTTTAATTTTGAGGAGACCCAGCTCCTTGCTCTCCCTTTGAGGGCTGTGTTTTGTGCTTGTCTGAGAAGTCACTGGGAGTCTGAGACTCCAGGGCCTTCCGCTGTGTGATTTTCCTAAGGTGCCGCCACGGTGGCTGCACACCCAAGCTGGGCGCGCCTCAGGCCGTGGGCTGCCGTCCTCCGCCATGCAGTTTGTGCTGGTGCTATCTCTCATGCTACAGAGCTGACTCCATGGCCGGAGGCTGCGGTCCCTAACCCGGGCACCTCTCCCTGGTGCTGAACGAGGTGGAAGCCATGAAGGGCCACTCGAGCCAGGCAGCGGGACAGCCTTCCTCCAGGACAGGGCAGGCCCTCTGATGGCTTTTCTCCAGGGCTGCTACATCTGCAGAAACTACAGTAGCCCTGACCAGAAGCCAGCCGCCTGCAGACAGGGAAGAGAAAATGTGGCAGAAACCTCAGAGCCCTTGGGGGCAGAGAGGGCTTCGAGGTCAGGCCTTTCTGGCCCCAGCGGGCACCTCAACTGCTGCTGCTGCTCTCGCCAAAGCCCTTGTGGCCAGGCGACTTGTGGGAGCTCAGTGCCTCCACCGGAACCAGCAGAGACACACAGAGGTGTTTTTAGGAGGATGATTCCTAAAGTGTGGGGTGGGGCACACATCAGAGGTACCCATGTGACCCTCCAGAGGCCCACTGAGCCTCTGGAACAAGAGGTTTCGGGGGGCCCAAAGGACACATTCTGGCAGCAGGTCTGGGGGTTCTCAAGCTGTCATCGCCAATTTTAGCAATTTCAAAAAGGAGAGGGCATGGCCGGAGAGGGAGGGTGTGGGCCGGATCAGGGTAAGGACAGGTTCAGCAAACCTGATCAGAAAATTCAAAGCCTAAAATGTTTTAAGATGTGAACCTTTGGAAGAATCTGTGTAATCATGAAAGTGCAAAATTCTACATTGTTTTATATGCAAAGTTATTTCAAATACTGTGGGAAGATGACCACCAGGCTATGGGTATAAGGTGTGTAAGAAACATAAATTAATTTTGTGTTTAGACTCTGATCCCTTTCCCAAGATATCTCATTACATATATGCAAATGTTTGAAAATCTGAAGAAATCCACACTCTTAAGTCACTTCTGGTCTCAGGTATCTCTTTTGAGGGACCACCACATGTGGAGGCCATGCAGGCCTTGGAGTGGAACAGCGTGGCCACTGCTGTCCACTACGTCGGAGCGTGGAAGTTGGTCCTGTGCAGGGCTGGTTGGTCGTGCTCTCGAGAGGAGACTTTGATGTCCAAATTTGTCTGGTCGGCGTGGCACCCTTTGAAATGGCACCTCCGATCCTAGAGCTTTAAATCAACTCTGTAATTACAGATGCTACACAGCATCTCCCAAATAATCAGGGAGCAGGCTGGGAATCACCGGTTATGAGATGGAACCAGAGTTCCACGAGGCTTTTAATTTGTGGAGTTATAAATAATATTAAATGCCCAGGAGCTTCAATTAAAAGATGTTTACTTGTGTAAAATGAAAAATGTGATGGGGGGAGCAGCACTGCTCGTTAGCGAGGACTTGAAAGCCGGAGGAGGGGGCCGCCCCAGCAGTGGAGGAAGCGTCCTGCGCAGGAGGGCGGGTCTCCCACTCCCCCGGCAGCCTTCAAAGTCAGCAGGAGGTGTAATGGGCCTGAGCTGGAAACTGGAACAAACACTCCGCTAGCCAAATCACTCTTCAGTCCTGTGTCACCTTCCTTTGGAAAGTTTAAAGCACTCCTGGCTTGTTCGCCCAGCCCCATGGCCAAAGTCGGGGCAGGTGGGCGTCAGCTCTGTCCCACATGCCTTCTGCACTGGGCTTTGGTCCTCTATGTTTCTAGTTCCTACACTTCATGTTTCTCTGGGCCATCTTCCCCAACCCACTGAGTCTGCATTCAAGGTTGCAAGCCCAGAGTGGCCCCAAGCCCTCTCCTCTGTGGATTGAGCAGAACGATGCCAGGAACAACATTCCCTGGGGCTGCAGGAAGCTGCCACCCACCGAGGTGGTCTAGGGGTGCAGTGCTGCCCTGTGTGGGAAAGCGGCCCCCTGGAGGGGATGGACCCACTGCTGCCTCGGTCGCTCCAGACACAGAGGGAAGGACCCGGTGTGAGTGGCCTTGGGTGTGGAGTTTTGGAGACAAGCCATGCCCCTCTGGGCAAAGCCCTGGCTGCTCAGCCACTGGCCCCAAGCTTGCTGAGTGTGAGTGGAGCCCACACAGGGGCGGCTCTTCCCCGAGCTTCCCTGCCCCATGGCCCAGGAGGCTGCAGACCGAGGGGCCACCAGGGACAGTGCGGAAATCCGGGCGGATCCCATCTCCAACCCGGGGATCAGAGCCCTGCCTAAGGCCTGTGTCCTCGGAGAGCTCTGGCTCCCCTTGGGCCCCGAAGGAGACGGGGAATTAGCTGTGAAACGCCAGGTAGGCTGCTGCCTGCTGCTGTTACCACAGACCGCCCCCGGCTTTGGGCTTGAGACAACTCAAAGTCACACTCAGCACTGCACGGGAGGTGGAGCCCCACAGCGGCCTCACTGGCGTGAATCCAGGTCTGGACACAGGTGGCTCCTTCCAGGGCCACAGGGGACTTCTGTGCTGTGTTACGGCTTGTGTCTGGGTGGCCCCCAAGCCTCATGCGACCATGGAGCAGCTGAATCTACCATTTCTGATTGGTTCATTGTCCAGCACTGGGATTGGCGGTGTGAGCGCTGCACCCTCCCGGGGCAGAGCCAGCATACTATATAAGGGAGGGAAGGAGGGATGCTTTCTCTCTCTCTTTTGCCCTTTTTGCTCTTGTTGCTGTGGTCACCATGAACGGCTGCCCCTCAGCCGCACCACCCTGCCATGGAGCCAGCCAAGTACAGACTGAAACCTCCAAAAAACCTGTAAGAAATAAACCTTTCCATCCTTCATTGTGGCTGTCAGGTATTTTGTCTCAACAAAAAGAGATAAGTAACCCAGACGCTTGCCCTTTCCACATCCGGGGTCACACAGACCCTGCATCTCTCCAAGATCTGCAGCCATGCACACTGCGCCACCTCTCTGCTTCCCGTCTTTCCCTCAGTGGCACCTTGGGGCCGGGCACCCAGGTAGGGTGAGTTGGATCCCGCCCACCCCAGGAGGAAGGGTGGTTTCCGCTCGGCAGCACTTCCTCTGCCCGAGGTCCGCACTTCCTGCGCACCATGCTTCTGTCCAGGCAGGGTCTGCAGACGTGCAGAGCACACGCGCTGCCTCGTGTCCAGGGTGGCCTCCTGTCCACAGCCCAGGCGGAGTCTCAGGACGGCTGGACCCAGAAACCTGAGGGGCAGGACCCTTCCTTCCCCTTCCAGCTCTGGGGGCCCAGGCAGTCTTCGGAGGGTGCTGGACAGCTCCCCCTCGGCCGCCTCCCCCTGCCCGGTCGCACTGTCCTCCCGGTGAACCCTTTCTGGGCCGCTATCTGATGGGACCGGGCCCAGCCTCCTGATGGCATCTTGACTCCATCTGCAAATAAAGTCACACTGAAAGGCATGTTTAGGACTTTCACCCATCTTTTTAGGGATCAAGTGTCAATCCACAGTGACTAATGTCCTATCGGTGATGCTGTTTCTCTCCCAGCAAAGACTTCTTGGAAGTGTCTTCCCTCAGAACCTGAGGGAAGTGAGATGGCACTGACTTCTATCTCCAGGATTCAGGCTCCGTGGGTCTGGCAGTTCCCGAGGGGGAGACATGTGTGTCCCAGCGGTGGCCCATGGAGCTGGAAGCCAGGACTGGCCATCGGGCCACCGTGAACTCTGAAAACCACAGGCAGGGAGGGGCTATGCTCCTCCTGATCACAGGAGGGGTGTGCTAATACGAGGTTGTGGAGGAGTTTTGGGGTGTATGCCTGAAACCAAGTGTCTCCAGCACACCCTCCTACCATGCCACCAAGGCCCTAATGAAAGTTATGAGGAAACGCATGGCGGGGACAGAGGCTGGGGCATCGCCCAGGCCCTCGCAGGACGAAGGCTGTGGCAGCCCCACCTTGTAAAGGCCCCGTGAGTGGAGGAGAGAGCTGCAGGCAAGGAGACGGGAGAAGGACGTTGTCTGTGCAACTGCGGCCAAACGAGATCCAGTCAACAGCCTTCTTGGGGGAGAATTTACCCTGAAAGAGACAGGTTAACGCATTTTTTCTTTCTTCTCCTTTCCTGCTTCTTTAGTCCCAGAATCAGGAACAGTAAGGGCGTTAAGTCTACATTTCAGGATTAGGTTTCAAAAGCTCCAAGGATTCTGTCTAGCCTTGGAAGTAGCCCCACCAGCAGTGGCTGAGGCAGGGAGGGCCCTCCAGGGCCAGGCTCCCTACTGGCTCCCCGACACCCGGGTCACGCCCAGCAAAGCCAGCGTCTGGGGAGCCAAGTGGCGCAGGGTGCAGCCCTCCCTTGAGACACAGAGACCCGGACCTGAGGACCAGTCTGGGAGGCCTGGCCATGGAACCGAAAGAGTGGGGATTACAGGGAGCCCCATTATCCAGGAGCTCGAGGCTGGCAGGAGGCACCGGAGGGCAGGTGGAGACCTCTTGGGGTCCCCTGCAGTGGGCGGGGCTCACACAGGCCTGCATGGTGGGCAGGAAAGGCCAGGCCTTGGGTAGTGGCCCTGGGGGGGATCTGGAGGCCTGGCCTTGACTAGGAGGGCGGGAGAGGCTGCCCCTGCCACCCGTCTGCGTGTTTCGGTCGGACTCCCCTTTATCTCTGTGGGCAGGCCTGCTCCGGTAGAAATGATGGTAGGTAATGGACTCTGAGAGCTGCTTTGGACGTGGAGTGCTGGAGGAGTGGGTGTCACCATCAGGAGCACACCGGTGACTCAGACGGGAAAGACACTAGACGAGAGATACTTCAGGCCGGCTTCACGCGTGCACACGTCCGCCCCGGGCAGGCAGTGCCGCAGCTCCCTGGGCTGCCTGCTGCCTGCTGGCCTCCTGGCCCTCGCCGCCTGCCACCAACCCGAGAGCTGGGCCTCGCTGTGGACGTCACCTTCTCCTTGCTTTCTCCCTCAGCGGGATAAATAAATCTTTGAGCAGAAATTGTGAGCCTGATGGAGCGGCCTATGTGAGGATGTGGAACTCGGGATCCTAGCGAGGCGAAGCCAGATTTGAGCTTGGACAGTTTAGTCTGAGCGCTCTATCCCGCAGGGAGAGAAGCCGAGTCCCCAAAGAGGAAGCAACTTTCCACAAATCACATATTTATTTCTGGGGCTCCTGACCCAGTGGTTTGCACATTTTTCTGTTCGTTGCAACCATTCAGGGGGATTTAAAAACCCTGGGGTTCAGGTGACACCCCAGGCCCATCCATTCAGAACCTCTGGGCTCGAGCCCAGGGTCCTGGGCTCTGCTGGCCCCGGGCTAAGGCATCAGCTGGCCTCCTGCCCAGCAAAGCCCTCTGGCCCCTGCTCCTCCCCCAGACGTGTCCACTGTGCTGTCGGCCTAGAGCCCCCGTGGATGGCTGTGCTTCGAGTCCCGGCTCCGGGTGAGCGGAGGACCGAGCTGTAAAGAGCTGCGTGGCTCTGGCTATCCATGCCTGCGTGTGTGGCACGAATTCTGCCCTCCACACCACTACCCACTTTGGTCACAGCCCGAGGAGGAGTCTGGAGCAGGGGCATGGTCCTCACCCCTGGATATATCTGGGATGCCTGGGCACCAGGCAACTCCTCCCTGAGGTCGCTCTGCGTCCTGTCCCCAGTGCTGTATCTGCCTCTCCCTCCTTGGCTGGTGGGGCTTCACGGTTAGCATACGAGCTTCCTGTGGTATATGAGGGTCACTGCTGCAAGCCTGTGCCCAGAGGAAGTGTGGGCGCTGATGAGCTGAGGTCTGGCTCCAGGAAGGGAATGAGAGGCTGCATAAGCTGTCATCTCCCCTCCACAGTCACAGGGCGCTTATGTCCTTACTGGTGTGACACCCTCCCTCTGGGACACCAGAGCTGCAGCTGCATCTGTGGCGGGGACCAGTCCAGACGCCACTTGCTCCTCCACGACACTGGGCAGCCACAAGGCCCCCCAGGGCCTCGGCTTCTCATCTGCGAAGTGAGACGCAGCTGCCCGTGCCGCTTGGACAGTTCGCGTGATATTCTGTAGAGAATTCATGACTGTGTTGGTGGACGGTGGGTGCGGTGCGCTGGGGTGGGGCTCAGTGGTGGGGTGTGTGCCTGCCATGCATGAGGCCCTGGGTTCAGTTCCCAGTGCCATATAATTAAGTAAAAATGACGCCATTCTTCCCTCCAGCCTTTACAAGCACCGCCAATGACACCGACGGCCTGCTGGCTCTGTGCAGCCAGTCACAGCCACGCTGCCCCTGGCTCACCTGCACGGCGACCACACGCTGTCCCTGCCCCGGGGAGGGGATGCTGCCCTATCTCCGCCCCACAGAGGGCCGGGGCCAGGAGCTGTGCAGACCACGTGTCTGCCGGTGGCTGGCCAGGTGGCTGCTGGGCTCAGCACGCAGTGGTTTGTGGCCCTGGGGCTGATCTGGGCCGGGAGCCCAAGCCTGGCTGCCTGGGGCTGGGAGCTGCGTCTGCACAGGATTGCTGTGTTTCTTCCCCTCTGAGGGGCGAGCACAGTGGTGTTCTCCTGAGAGCCCTCTCCCAGGTGGGCATGACCAGGGTCACGTCTGTAGGAGCTCAGGACGCTAGATAGCTATTTTCTCCTTTATTCTGGTACTGGGGATTGAATCCTGGGCCTTCACATTGAGCTATATCCATGCCCACTTTTTTTTTTTCACCTTTTACATTTGATACAGGTTCTTGCTAAGTCATTAAGTTGCCCAAGATGGGCTCAAACTTGCAATTCTCCTGCCTCAGCCTCCCAAGTGCTGAGATTAGTGACACGTGCCACCACACCTGTCTGGATTTGAATTTAAATCTCACTACAATTTCAGGGTGTGGCCTTAGACAAGGATGGCACTCTCCTGTAGGGAGAGGAGAGGTGACTTTCTACAGTCACATGGGTTCTGTGCAGTGCACACGTGGAGACCTTTGGGGAGGCACAGATGATAGAGTGGAGAGCGGTGCGTATCATCCCAGTGCCGCTTGGAGACACCTGTGCTCAGAGCGGTCGGCGGGTCCTGTGCAGGTGAAGCTTGGGTCCCCCGGGGCTCACAGAGGAGCGGAGGCAGGGAGGGACCCAGGGCTGTCTCACCCGGACCCAAGGCGGTCAAGCAAGCCCGAGTGCTGGCTTTGGAGAGGGCTGGAGGCAGAGCTGGTCCTCATGCCATGACCACGGCGGAGGCAGGGGTCAGAAACACCTGATGACAAGTCCCCCCAGAGTGGGACATCCTCGAGATGTGCGAACCTGAGACTCATAGTGTGGCAGTGGAGCCCTGCAGAGTCAGAGGGCTCCTGGACAGCGGAAGGAGCCACCCGAGGGTCACCTACCGCAGAGCAGCCGCCATAGCGAGACCCAGGTCCAGGGGCCTCTGGAGACCTTGAGATCCTCAGGCAGAGCCACAGGGCTCCAGCCCGAGCCACCTTTGCTGATCGCCCTTGGTGGCATTGGATCCAGAGCCCAGATGCTGCCCTGGCTCCCGGGAGTCAGAGCACACACCAGCTCTACCCACGGGCCAGCATTGATGCAATTTCTGACTCCCTGAGCAAAAGATGTGATGCAAATCCAGACCCTTCCCCGGGTCTTTGCCGTTCACGGGGACGACAGTCCTGCCTGACTCGGCCAGGACTCACAATCTGCGGGAAGTGCAGAGTCAGGAGCTGAGCGCCTACCTTGACGCAGCCCCTGTGCCTTGGTGGCTGTTTCCTGTCCTCAGACAAGCTCTGGGGTTCCAACAGCTGGGCCTCCCGGTGTGACAGATGAGGCAGTGAAAGCCAAACAAAACTCATTTTTGCTGTTGCAGGGAGCTGACGTTCTGCACAACACGTGGCTCTCAGCACCTCACCTCGGCGGCACCAGCGCAGCAAGGAGCCTGGCCCTCCCTGGCGTCCACCACACCAGCCTGGACCACCGTCCCCTGGGAATGAGGACAGCTGGTCTGTGGGTCCCTGGAGCTCATCAGCGCCCCAAGTCTGAGCTGGGGAAGTGTCGCAGACCCGCCACGCACGCTGCAGGGAGTGCAGCTAATTTGTGCATTGAGTCAGAACTGCAGAGAGGAGCTGAACACAGGGCTTCCCTCACCCTGGATCTGAGGGCCCCCCGTCTGCCCCCAGGACTAGGTCCCCGGTCACACCTCCTCCCTCGGAGCACAGCCCACCAGCGGGGCTCCCAGGTGGCCACACGGGACCCTCATGCGCTCTGTTTATTATTTATCCAACTCTGACACCGCGTGCAGCGGCCTCTGGAGGGAAGGGCTCCTTCAGACTACACCCACGGACAAAACCACACAGAACGATCCGATTTAAAGTGATGAGAGACACTGTTGCCTTCCAAAGGAAACAAAAAGCAGATTTATTTTTCTGGTACCAGGGATTGAACCCAGGGCCTCCGCACTGAGCTACATCTCCAGCCATTTTTAGTTTTGAGATAGGATCTTGCTAAGTTGTTAATTTGCCCAGGCTGGGCCTCGCTTATGATTTTCCTACGGACAGAGAGAACTCCAAGACCTGAGCCTGTCCGAGGTTTCCGAGGGCAGCGTGGGTGAGGTGAATTATTACCCTCAGGGCCCTGAGGTCACCAGCAAACCCCTGAGGCTGGCACTGGAGGCGCCCAGCTGTACCCCCAGGACTCCCGACAGGGTCTGACCCTGGAGCAGGCCGGCGTCTCTCAGGACGGAGGGGCAGTGGCCCCAGGGCCGTGCGTGTCAGGTCCTCCTCCCAGCTGTCCCTGACTTGCCCCCTCCCTGTCCCCACATGTGCAGGAAGCAACTGGATGGCAGGGGCACTCAGGTGCGCATGGCCAGCAGTCAGCACATCTGGGCTGGGCGGCCACACCATCGGCACACCTCACAGCCCCATGGGCAACTACCGGTGCCACCAGCAAACCTGGCCATCGCCCCACTCTGTGTGCCCCCGCGGGATCCTGTCCTGCAGCCTGGGTGCTGCACAGGGCACCGACCATCTGAGAGCTACAACCCACAGCCGCACCCCGAAAGCTCGTACATTTTATTTTGTCATTTAGTGCAGGAAGTGGGTCTGCGCTCAGAGTGAATTTGGAGCAGGGGGAAAGAGGACTGGCTGGGAGGGCCGGTGGCCCGAGGTTTCTCACGGCTGGTGAGGAGGAAGCCTGAAGGGGCAGACTGGTGCCCGGCATGCTCGGTAGTGAAGAAGGCTGGGAATCCGTTTGTGTCTTAATGGATTCTGGGGAAGGGAGTCAGGTAAGGACTACCGAAGGTGCAAGACCAGAGTCTGTAGAAGCATGAAGTTCCGGGCTCCAGGAGGAAGTGTAGCTGGGGCCGGGGCTGAAAACTCAGATTAAAAAAACCTAACTAATTAACAGTCTAAGTCCTGGCTGTTTACCCAAGGCCAGCCAGCATTTGTGGGGAGATAAAAAGATGTCACTTCCCATCTAACAGAGACTGGCCTTGGGCTACAGCCTCACTGAGAGGAAGAGTCAGAGACAGTCCTGACAGTGGTTGTGAAAGACGAGGCATCGATTTCTTGCCGTGAAGGCAGGGCTCAACCCCAAGTGACCCCCGAAGCCCGGGAAGATTACACAATTGACTCGCCGTTGAGGACTGATTCAGTGCTAAGTCATTAAGATGAGCGGAATTAACTGGAGGTTGCAGCGGTCAGGAAACAGCCCTTGCAGGGCTGATGAGGAAGACCTGGAGCAGAGCGCTCCCAAGCCCCAGAGGAGACGCAGGAGACGGGGCAGGGCCAGCGTCTGAGCCAGAGCCAGGCCCAGGCCTCGAGAGTCGGTCACCGACCCAGACACAGCAGGACGAGGGCCCGTGTGCCGGCTCACACGTGCTTGTTCTGTGTGCCAGGAAGGGCCGTGCAGAAGCCTCGTGAGTGGAGACTGCGGTGGACAGCCTGGTGACTTGGACTGGGGTTGGGCCATGCCGGACAAGGCTCCTCACTGGCTCTGATCTGAAGAGGCCAGGGGACCCTGGCTCCAGATGGTGCCTGGGAGAGGTAGGGGCCAGGGATGCGGAAGCTCCCCACAAACCCAGAAAACCTTCAGGTTCCAGGAGGGCCACGGGGCATTCCGAGCAGACACAGTCCTCACACGCCTGTCCTGTGGATGTACAAAAAGCCACCCGGGTGTTCAGTGAGCTGTCCTTTCCACGCCACGCGGAGACCTGAGCTGGAAGGGCAGGCGCTGCCCGTGGGCACCTGGATGTGCAGTCCTTCTGGGATGTGGAGGGATGGGCAGCTGCAGATACCTTTGCTGACCGCCTCTGTTGACACTGCTCCAGGACGTCCCTGCAGGCCTCGGACCCTGCACCCTCGACTGTGCAGCTCATTTGGGGAATAGCCATGCACCAGACTCAGCTGACGCCCTGACATTAAATTGCACTGTTTTCAGTTTAAATTGCAGTGTGTGGAGGAGAAAGCCGGGGACACTGCTTCTCCCCACAGTGCCCCTCACCAGGCTGGGGTGTAAGCACATGAGACTCAGTGATAAATAAAAGAATGGAAGAAGAAGGGAAGGAGGAGAAAGCGAATGGAAGCATGAACAGAGGGGTAGGTAGGTGGGTGGATGAACTGATGAATGGGAGGGCGGATGGATGAGTAGGTAGACGGTTGAGTGTGGAGACAGCTGAGTAGCTGGATGAATGGGTGAGTACGTGAATAGATGGATAAGTAGGTGGATGAGTGAATGAACGGATGACTGGATGAATGAGTAGTTGGATAGAAGGATCGGTGGGTGGGTGGACAAATGGACGAGTGGGTGGATGAGTAGGTGGGGAGGATGAGGGATGAGTGGGTGGAAGGAAGGAGGAAGAAAAGGGAGGGTCAGTGGAGACAGGGAGGGCCAACGGGTGGGTGGACAGAGGGAAAGTCAGATGAACTAGATGAGCCGGTCTATCCCACTTAGCACCCTCCAGTGGTGAAGATCGCAAAACAAGGGAGTCAGCATGACTTAGGTGTGGGAGGGCTTCAAAGACTCAGTCGCTATTGTTTCCCATTTTAAGGAAAGCACAGTGTCCCCGCCACTCAGCACTGCCCTGTGTGCACCTTGGACAACAGAGCGCAGTGACCGGCTTGCATGGTGGCGGCAGAAGCTCTGACTGACCGGTGACCTCCTGCTGCCCCAGGACACTGAGAGGAAGGCTGCTTTGCCTGTCCGTGCAGCCCTCACGTCAGTAGTGGAGGCCCACAGAGTCACTGGCGTGACAGAGCAAGTGGAGGAGCCAGTGGTGCCCTCCTCAGGTTGACCCCGCCCCCAGCACACCAGGTCACCGGCCCTGGGCCGCAGTGTGGATCTCACCGTCCTCCCTGCCCATCACATATGTGGGGTCCTGGAGAAGAATGAGCGGTCTGAGGGAACCAGGGGGTGAGGGGCGGTGCTGAACCCCTCTGGAAATCATCTCCAGACCAGCCCAGCTCACTCCCTAAATGGCCCACAAGAGCAGACCCTGCAGCACCTGCTCTTCCATCACTGAAGCGAGAGAGCCCCCAGAGCCTGCAGGGCAGGGCCAGCCTCAGGGGTCCGGCAAGGCACCGGCCCCAGGACGGGCCATCTCATACACGGCACCCCCTCGCTGCAGGGTGGGGCACCCACATCCCTGACCGGGCCCTCCCCTGCTTCCTGCTGTCCCTCAGCCCTCCTCCCCTCTATCTCCTTTTCCTTGCATGAGCGTTCTTCTTCAGTAATCCCAGGGCATGAGGCTGCGGCACGGAAAGCAGGCCCTAGGCAGAAATCCTCGGCATTGTAAACAGCATTGTAAACATCACGAGTCATCAGCCCATGCCAGGTTTGCTTTGGGTATGCGTGTGTGTGCCTGTGAATAGCAATGTGGAACCCCTGATGTGCGCACACACACACATGCGGGATTGTGTTCAATTCCTGGGCACTAATCAATGGTGTACAACACTGGGGTACTTACGCACAAAGTCTTCTGGGAATAAACAGATGCTGTCCATACCCGGCAGGTAGAGAGCAGGACTTCATCGCCGCTCGTCCACCTGTCCTTCATTTTCAATAATTTTCTCCATGTCATGACAAGTGGTCCCAGAGCCAGCCCTACCAGGTCTGCCAGGGCAGGGTCACTGCTGCCAGGCAGTACTGCACATCCTTGGTGCCCAGGGAGTCTGTCCTCTACGTCCCCCAAATACATATTGATTGGGGTTTAGTGTAAGACGGTTTCTCGGGAATGAATAATGCATCGCACTTTAATGCTTGAGGCTGAGCAACAAGGAACAAGGGATGGTATGTTTAGGACAAAGGTGAAATAGTTTTCCTTGGACAAAGGGTGATTGCTAGCACCAGCAGTGTCATCGGGCCATGGTGCCTGTTCAGTGGGCACGATTCCACTGATGGTGCTGAGGGCCTCAGCCAGTGGTGGCCTCACCTGGCCTGGACCCCATCCTCTGAGTTCATCTGGGTCAGCAGGGAAGCCCTTGCTTGTTTATGGCTCTTCTCCTAGCTTTTTCTTTCCACATCTCCCCACTCACAGGAAACCAAGGAGACCATACCAGACCCACCATCACCCTATGTAATCATGGCGCACTGGCCCTAAAATCTGAAGGGTCTGAGATCCGTGAGTCTCACTGGGAGACTGCAGAGACAAAGATTCCTCCCAGGTCCTGGCGGCTCTAGCGGGGATCCCCACAAGGGCTCTTATGGAGCACTGGGTGCGCAGAGGGAATGAAGATGCAGGTCCTCACACCTTGAGGAACTCAGGGTGTCTGGTGCAATCAGTCCTCAACCACCTCACTGACACCAGTGGCTCGCACAAGCTGGTCAGCCACCCAGGCTATTCACAGGCTTTTAAAATCCAGCCCTTGCTGGTTTGCAGGCTGACAGACATGCTTAAGCACATGTGGAAGCCAGGTTCTGCACCAATAGGGCCTGAGAACGCTGGAGTAAGTTACAGCTGGCGGAGGGCTGGGAGAATCAACATCCCCGGTGGTCCAAGCAGAGGAGGAGGAACATGGTGAATCCTGCAGAGCCGAGGTTCAGCCTGGAAGTCCACGGCTTTGACCGAAACAACAGAGTGAACTTATTAAATGGCACTCAGTAAATTCAGGTGCTGTCAGAACCATTTTACTTTAAAACCCAGGATTAATAGGAAGAAAATGACAAGAGCTGCGCTTGGTGCGGAAGGTTTGGTACCTGCTGGTCTTAATGCTTTCCCCGCACAGCTCAGATGAGGCAGGACCTTGGAGAGCTCCGCAGCCATCCTGTTTGCTTTACTAGGCCCCCACCCCGGAAATACAGTGAAGATGTTTCTGAGCCTCCGTTCCAGTACATAGCTGCATAAATAAAAGTTCTAGGAAAAATAAATCTGAGCACCAACAGGGAGATGAGCATTTCTAGACAGTCTTAAACCTGAGAATGGCATTTGAATACTGAGAACGGAGGCCCGCTGGGCACACTGTGAACTCTCTCTCCATAATTATGTTCTTGCCAGAAATGCAGAAATTCACAAAACAACGCTCTGCCCCTGTCACGGACCACTATTTTTAATTCTTGCTGACCTGTGGTCTCGGAATGGCAGCTCCAAACAAAGCTCTGTGGAAAGTGTGTGTGTGTGTGTGTGTGCGTGTGTGACGTGTGTAGACACGGGTGTGGGTCTGCACGTGTGTGTGCATGCGTGTGTCCGTGAGTGACTGTGTCTCACTTTGAGATGTGTCACTCCTTGGCTTCTTCTCCGCCTGGTAGTTTTAAGTGGCTCGTGTTGGGGGAAAACTGATAAGGTTGAACATGTGGATTCCGGAGGGTGAGAACGAATACCGAACACTGACACATTCTGGGTTAGTATTTTGACAGCTTTGAATTCCCATAGTACTTTTAAAGCCAGATCTTATACCAGCGTTTATTCTCTCCTGTCGGCCAAAATGCAAACCAAACCCAAGGCATGCTCTCGCCCCACGCCTCGTGTGCACTTTGTTTTGATCCTCGGGCTACAGGAGCTCTTGGACCAGGAAGTCTGACACCCCACGTGTGGCTGACGCCAGGAGCCGGACTTCGCCGGGGAGGGCAAGACTGAACCTCCGAGGCAAAGAGGGCTTTGCTTTCCCACAGCATTTAGAGCAGACCAGGTTTTCTCGTCTGGTCAGTATGAAAATAATGCTGACCTCTTAATGCTTTTGTGAAAGCTCAGACTAGATCATCAATGTAAAGTGCTCAGTGTCCTCAGCACACCAGCTGGCCCTGGTATGTGGCAGGGGTTATTTTTAATCTTACAAGTGGTGGTAGAGTAAATCTGGAGTGTCTCACAAGGTGGCTTTACATGACTCTGCGCGTGCATGTGTGTGTCTGTGTGTGTGTGAATACAAACTACTGCTAAGTAGAGACAAAGCAGGGCACCACTGGTGTAAACTAGAGCAGAGCAACAGGGCCAGCACGATCCTGTGCAGACTCACAAGATGCGGAGGAAACGGGTCAGGAGTGGACCCAAGGGTCAAGAATGAGGCCAGAAGCCCCCTGAATCACTCAGGATAACTCAGGTCTTGAAATCACCCACGAGATGACAGGCAGGCAGATGCACGTGAGAAGAGACCAGGGTATGTCCCAAAGCCACAGCAATGAATGGCCGGAGCCATGATTCGCTTCTTTCCTAAATGCCCAGCCTCTCCCTGCTCTGCAAGTGCCCCCAGGACAGTGGGTGGCTGCCCTCCAGGTCTCATGAGGCCTCCTGCTCTACACCCAGAGGCTGGCTTGGTGTCCACACCTTAACCAGACAGCGTCAGAGCGCAGACAGCCTCCAGCCTGAGCAACAACACAGCGTAGAATGCTGTTACGGCAGCGAGAGGATGTGGGTTCCCTCGTGCTCACGCCCCGGGGCCCAGACAGAGTCGCGCTGCAGCAGAATAGGGCACTCGGGGCTCCGTTTCTGACCGAGCGTGCACGTTTCTTCCTCGCTTGCCTCACATGTTGCTCCAAGCCTCAGTTGGGATGTTGAAGAGAATGGGCCACAGGCTTCTCAGTTATGCCATCTTCACTGATCCAGAGAAACATTTGCTCCTTGCTCTCTCCCAGGGACTGGGCTCAGTATTACCACAAGTGCCAGCGAGCCGTCCAGCAAAATCCCTCTGCTATGACACTGGCATTCCAGTGGGGACGGCCGGCAGAGTATACAGCATGTCGGAGGCTGGGGTGAGCTACCGATTAAAATGGAGCGTGTGAGAAGGACAGACGTGCCAAGGTCGAGGCTGGATCGCTGCGTCCAGCAGGGCCATCAAGGGAGGTCTAACGGACAAGGTGCAGTCAAGCAGGGACCCGAGGAAACGAGGAAGGCACAATTGTCCATCCTGCAGTCACAGTTACGGAGCATGATGGTCCGTTTTAAAACCCCAGCTCTACTCATCAAATTTTATTCCTCAGCCAGAGTCTGCAAAAACTTTTCAGGAAGTTTTCAGAAACTTCTCCTCCTTAAGAAAATTCAGTAGGCGCTCTGCTCGGAAAGTGCTGAGGAGTGAACGACCCCGCCGGCTGTAAACCTGATTCCTGCGATTTAATGTGACCGAATCGCAGGTAATAAAAAAAATACACCACCGTGTCTGGGCCCGGGAAAGCTTTGCACACAGAAGCGCAGAGTGCAGGAAAACCACCAGGCTCTCATGAAAACACGTTCAGGATGTCAGCAGGTCGGTTACAGACTGAGTGATCACAGTGAGTCACTTAAAAACCTCTGCGTCTCAGCCTCTGAGCACTGCACGGTGGGGGACACCTGCCGGAGCGGGCGTGAGCACAGCTGCGAGGGGCAGAGAGGTGATGAGAAAAAAGACACTCATATTCAGGAATGGGTGCCCAGGAGGCCCCGGGCTGGGTGCTGGGATCGGAGCACAAGAAGGCGTCCAGCAGAGGTGTCTGCCGCAGGAAGAAGGGACTTCTGGCTTGGGCACTCGGTGGGCACTGACCTGGGAGGCCTCCCACCCCCTGACAGGCTGAGGTCGACTTTAAGTGAGTCATTAAGCTTACACCAGAGGGCAGAAGTCCTCAGGGGGTGAATCCTACGCTGCCGGAGTCCTTCCACACCCCAGGGACCTGGCATCCTCCCGCACTGAGGAGCCAGAAGGCGGGGGCAGGAGCGAGCCCGTAACTGGCTCTGGATGAACGCTCGGGGAAGAGTAGGCTGGAGAAGAGAGCATTCCCACCACGGGCAGCCAGGAGTCCCTGGTCCCTGGTATCAGACAAAGCCGGAGAGACCAGGAGCACGGGAAGCTCGACTCCAAGCGCACATGCAGGCTGGCTCGGTCCCGGCGCTGTGAGCCCGGCTGCACGGCGGAGGCCCACACCACCCTCCCGGGTCCCCGCTCCGCAGCCACTTCCCGGGCTTCCACACGGCGTCCAGAGCATGCTGTCGGTTTAACAGGAGAAGTCATAAAATCTAGTAAAACACACCAGAGTGGAGGGAATCAGGGAAAAACAAAGCAGCAGAAGAATTAACACGAGTGACTCCATGTTTGATGGTTTGTGAAATGGGTACGTTTCATGCATTTAAAGAGATTGATGTTTGAGTAAAGATATGAAAGGACTAAGACTTCATCGCTGTTTAACGTGGAGCTTTCCGAATGAGAGAGCTCATCAATTGCATGCAATTTTCATTGGACGAGTTAAATTAAAGCTTTAAAATATCTGAACAGAGGGCACATAGAGGGGATGGCAGGTGCCTATTAATTTCCCAAAGTATAGCACATGGCATCTTGGGCATCGGAAACTGGGAGGAAGGATGGGGGAGCACGGGAAACACGGCGGAGAAGGCTCTCTACGGCTACCTAGGACTCCTAGGAGGAAAGGAAGGAGGGAGGGAAGGAAGGGAGGAAGGAGGGAGGAAGGAGGAAGGCAGGGAAGGAAGGGAAGGAAGGAGGGAGGGAAGTAGGGAAGGAAGGAGGAAGGAAGGGGGAGGGAGGAGGGAGGAAGGGGAAATAGCAGCGCTGAACACAATGGCAAATGACTTTTCGGGATTAATTAAGTCCGTGACTTGCACGCCAAGAGCCTGACAAACCCGCAGGGCAGACCCAGACCTGAAGACCGGGCGGCAGAGAAAGACAGAGGAGGGGGCTGTGCACGTTCCCCGACGGCCTGAAGAAGCGGCCCCGGCTAGCGGCTCACCCACGGCCACGGAGGAGGCCAACAGGAGCCGGCGGGGCTCTGGGTTCAGACAGCCACGCTGGCCGGCGCCTGCTCAGGGACCGTCACTCGGCCCCGCTGCGAGGGACGTGCTCAGGGAATAGACCCGACGGGCCTGTCCCTCGGGAAAGTTCACGTGCACGTGTGCATGTGCAGAGATCGGGAAGCACAACTCCGCCAGCGCTGCTGAGCACAGAACTGTGGCCACGTCAGTAAACCTGAACGAAATGTGGGTCACACAAAGTAACCCCCAGCACGTGACGCGCTCACAGTATAATAACGAGTACCTGATTTCTGGAGCTGAAAGATCTCTGTCCTGTTCACCGGCCGCTGGCGTAGATTTGAAGAAGCCCCTTCCGAGCCCAGGTCAGCCCCCAGGTGGATGGAGCCAGCGGGGAGCTGAGCTTCGGGGTTCTGTTTCGTGCCAGGGCCCCCGCAGCACCTGTGTGCAAGGGGACTGCTCACCGGTTACTGCCGGACACCCAGCCCCCGACGCCTCCGGTGCCTCCTCCACCCACACAGGCCAGGGAGCTGCCCCAGAGGGTGCCCGGGGCCCCATCTTGCTGGCCTCCAGCCTGGCCCCCATCACCACGGCCGTGCCTCACAGACAGAATCCCTGGGGCATGAGCACCCCGAGGGGACCCGCGCCCCACTCTGTCCTGTGCTGGTGGAAGTCTTGGGGCTCCCTGGGGCGGCCCCAGCGGTGTTCTGTTCCCACCACACCAACACTTGTGCCCCCACGCTGCACATGTGCACTTGCACCAACACAGACGTGCAGTGACGCACAGGAGCGCAGAGCTCTGCGGCCACACGCGGTCACACGCGTGTGCACACACGACGGTGTGGGCGGGGTCTCCCTGTGCCCGCCTCCCGACTGCAGCCCTGTGAGCCTTCTGTTCCGGTGAGCCGACGTCTCCCCAGAAGCCACCCACGCCCACTGCTCCCCTGTGCCTGTCCGGCTCATTGTCATGGTCATGGACTGAGCAGCTGTGTCCCCCAGAATTATATGTGGAAGCCCTAACTTCCAGGGTGGCTGAATTTGGTGATGGGGCTCTAAGGAGGTCCTGAGGGATGATCCCTTGGGGGCAGGTTTCCTGTCTGCACGGTTTGAGATGACTTGGGTGTCCCCAGGGTCCACTGGGATTAGAGACTTGGTCCCCAGGGTGACCCTAATGGGAGATGGTGGGGCTGCAGGAGTCACCGGGGGTGGTGTCCTTGGGTGACTCCAAGTCCGCACTAGGGTTCTTATAAAAGGACCCAGAGAGGCCCCTCCCACCGCCTCCCAGGTTCTAGGCTTGAGATGTGGCCATCAGCCCTGGCACGCCAGCATCTGCCATGGCCACCTGCCCTGGGGCGTCACCAGAGCTGAGTCCAAGTGGGCAGCGTGAACTGGAACCCCCACACCGGAAGCAAACTAAACTACTTCTCTTCCCGTGCGGCTGGCTGCAGGTACTCCGGTGCAGTGAGCAGAAGCTGACGATGCCGCGTGCCAGTGGGCACAGACCTAGCAGACACCGGCAGCCCAGGAAGTGTCCCTGTCACTGCCAACACCGCAGCACACACTGGCCTTGGATTTCCAGCCTCCGGAACGTGAGGAGAAGCTATTGTTTGAAGTCACTCGGTCAAGGCTTCTGGAGCAGCACATGCAGCTGCGCATCCCGGGCACACACCACGCCCCTTGCTCGTGACCCTCCACTTCCTTCCTCGCTCACTGTCCTTTCCAGTGCCCTCTGTCCTGTCCCCTGTGCACCCCACAAGGGCCTGCAGGAGAGCTGTACTGCACTGGCTTGTGTCTTCTCCCGTGTCTGGGGAGTGGACACCGTGTCCCTGTGAGTCACGGCAGCGTGGACACCCAGGCGGGGCCGTCTGCCGAGGTGGTGTCCTGCCCAGGTTTCTGTTCGGATGCCGCAGCCTCCCTGCTCTGTTGCTTCATTGCTGTTCTTTGTGCTTCTTTGCTGCTTTGTCATCCAAGATTAATATTTATGCAAATAATTATTTTCAAATAAGATAAAAACCAATATTTCAAGCATAAGCCTTCTGACTCACGCAGGAAATTCTGTATATTTTTAAAGCCATTCATCACATCTGCCCTGACTCTGAGCACAAACCTCCCCAGTGAGAGTCCTGCCCTGGCTCGATCGCTCTGTCCTGCGTCTGGTGCACCCATCAGGAGTCTCATGGAACTTCTCAGTGTCGTGGATCCCCGGAGAAGGCAGGGAGCCCCCGGACCTCCAGGAGGCTGGGGTTTGTCCTCAGATCCACCTTCCAGCAGGAGCAGCAAGCAAGCCTGGCTTTAGTTTACAAAATTCCTCCAGGGAGTTCGATGTTCTGCTTCCAAAGTTTGGAAAAGAGGGCTTGGCTTTCCTCCCCGACCACGCCAGAAGTCATGGCCTTCAGCTGATTGAAAGCTCTGTGGGCTTAGAGAGAGGTGTGCGTGTGGCGCACGGCCTGCTCCCCTGCGTGGCCTTCCCAGGGCACAAACACAAGGGAACAATTAGCGGCATGTTTTCCCCTGCAGAGAAGTAGAGGAAAGCACATTCTAGGATGACTTTGTTTTTCAGATGTTTTTTAAATGGGAAAACTTTGGAAGAGTACTTCTTATTAGGAGAACAGCAAAGAAAAGCCCCGGTCTCTGGGGAGACACGGGAAGCCCAGGTTCTGTAATGATTTTCAAGTTCAAAGTCAGGCTGCTCTCCTCTTGTTAATGATGCATTCCAGCCCTGGGCCCTGCGGGGGGCTGCGGTGGCCCCATTAGAGCAGAGCACCTGTTTCCTTAGGAAGTGTCCCCCGCCGGCCCCTCTCTGCTCAGGGTGAGTCAATTAGTGTGGGCAGCAATGACTAAGAGTGCAGCGACTGCCTGCCGCAGCGACTCCAGCCTGGGGGAAGGGGTGGCGTTGCGGCAGCCAGGGGCGGGGTGGGATCAGGGTAAAGATAAAGGGAAGCGTTCACCCCAAGGAGAGTACACTGTAGGAAGGGCAGCGGGAAACCGGAGAGGGGTTCTATGCAGGAAGTGTGGCTGGCAGGAGGCAGCTGCGTGGACGCAAGGACGCAGAAGGGTGGTCAGGGGCACAGGACCACACCTGCAGCAGCATCTGTGGGGCTGAGGTGCAAGTCGCCCCATAAGATCTGGGCCAGGGATCCGGACAATGCAGGGGTATCCCCCCTACAGGAGGGAAAGTCAGGGAAGCTTGCTCAGGGCCCAGCTCCAAGCAGAGCGTGCCAAGGAGGGCTGCCCAAGGCTGAGACGGCCTCTCCGGGTTCCTCACTGCTCCCCAGGGGACACTGTGTCCCCACCCTGGAGATCTCCACACGGCTCCAGGGCCTTTACAGCCAATCCTCCAGGACAAAGACAAGCCCTCTGTCACACTGTGTCCCTTTACAATCAGGCTGGGATCTGGGTTGGAGTAACTCAAGGTCCCAGCGGTTTCTCCTCCACGGGGGGGGGGGGTGTGTGTCATCCTCAGAGAGCATGGATCTGGGCTCAGGAATTGCTGTCCCCTGCCGTCCCGTGCCCTTCACGGAGACTCCGCAGTCTCAGAGCACAGACGCTGGTGCCCGCCTTCAGTTCCACCCCGAAAGCACGCGTGCAGGAGGTGAGCTCATCTCACCAGCCTGGGGTGGAAACAACGCAGGTGACGGGCGTCGGGCACCTTGGGGTACACTGAAAGCAGAGCCCAGGGGCTGCGCTCTCTGCCCAGGGGTCTGCGCCTCCTCGTCCTCCCTGGGCAGCGACAGTGCAGGTCTGGATCGTGATTCTCCTCGCCCCGTGGTTTCCAGGCCGGTGACTCCTCCCCAACACCTCTCCTTCCTCTCTCATCTGGGTAGATGCTAGTGAACCCCGAGACCTGGCCTGAAGTTCCCCAGTGCCCCAGGGAAACCTGGGCTCGGCCTCCTCCCTGGAGCCGTGACCGACTGTCCCCAGAGCGTCCTCCTCCTGTGCCCCGCCACGCTGGAGGTGGTTCAGGGCCCTGTTCTGCAGGGCTCCAGATACCTGGGTCGTGGTGAGCTTGGGGTGCTATAGCAGGGGATCGCAGACCAAGAGCTTAAACAGCAGGGCTTTGTTTATGGCTCCCCAGAGGCTGGATGTTCAGATCAGGTGCCAGCCAGCCTGGGCCCAGCGAAGCCCACTTCTGGGTCCATGGACAGCATGCTCCTGCCGTCCCGTCACACAGGCCTACTCCCATGACCTCCTCCAGCAAAGCTCCGCCTTGGAAGAGTCACTCAGGGCCAGGCCCCCGGGACACCGCCTGCCCTGTGGCCTCCTGCCCCTGGTTCTGCCACTCCTCCATCCGGTCACATGCCTGCCCATGGCCATTTGACGGCCATCAGGGCTCCAGCCCTTCTTCCAGGAGGTCGCCTCAAGTACTGCTGCTCCTAAAATCTTGCTTTTCCCAGTCTCCTGTATCCTAATGTGATGGCGCTTAGGGCCCAGAACTTGTTTCCGGGGCTTAGTACCATGTGGTCAGTGCTGCCCTGAGCCATGAGTGGGAGGGAATCATGCACCTACCCCCAGGGGGCCACGCAGCCCCCAGGTAGACCCCAGGGAACCGTGTGATGGTGCCAGAGGAACAACGCCAGGTGGGCAGCTGCAGGGGTCAGGTGTGACTCCTGGCGTGAGCCCCTGGCACTCGTGTCTTAGAGAGACCCTGTCATGAGGGTGCCCACAGCGCCCACAGAGCCTACAGGGAACCCGAGGGCACCCACGGTGGCCGCAGCAGCACTGCTTCCTTGTGACGTGCGAAGGGCCTCTCTCACAGCTGCCCCGGCTGCCCTCTGTGTCCCTGGAGGTGCCGGCTCGTCCTTCTCCCAGGAGACTAGGAAAAGCGCGGTGTTGCGGTGTGCACAGGGCTGCCCCAGCACGGCCCAGCCTTCTGCAGGCCCTCCTCCCTGCCTGGAGCCAGTGCCCACCTCGCCACCACGAGGCCTGGGCCAACCGTCACTCCCTACGGCCCAGCAGGGCAGAGAACTCCCGCAAGGTTGCCCTGTCCCCTGCAGGAGCCCCAGGCCTGGGGTCCAGCAGCAAACCTGCTCTGGTCACCTTTGGGAGAACGGTGAGGCCCATGAGGCAGGCCAGAATTTCACGGATTTTGTTTTTCTTTTTAAGTGTAAGTTCGAAGGAATGAACATTTGATTTCTGCATATGCGTGCTTATTTTTTATTTAATTCTTTTTCTTGGGATCACAAAGTATTTGAATTCATATTCTAGGAGATAAAAGCCTAGTGTTTTTCATCTACTTTTTGTATCTGTGCTAATTTTTTAAAAAAAAACTTTTTCTGCTGGCATCCTGAAGGGTGCAATTTCATGAGTCAGGAGAACAAATAGCAGATAAAAATAAATGCAGTTCTCAGCAAAGGTAAGTGTGCTGTCCCTCACGGGTGGAAATACAAATGTGAAGAAGAGGGACTTAGCCTTGGGAGACTGACCTCACGGGGTTGTGGGCCAGCACCCCGGGCAATGGGGCGCTCACCACCTGGGGCGCCCAGCACCCTGTGCGAACCGGACCTGAAGGCAGAAGGATCTCAGTGGTGTGGGGTGAGGCTTGCTCTGCAGGACTGCAGGTTGATGGAGACGACAGTGACAGCGAAGATGATGAGCGTGTTGATGGAAAGGCGAGCGCTTACTCTCCGCGTGCCAGGCAGGGTGGGGAGCCCTGGCGCTCGTGTCTCATCCTCCTTCTTCCTTCAGCTGTGTAATGCTGTGATTGACGAAAATCGCATGCGCTTAGAATGCACAGTGTGACGTTCTGATCCATGTATACGTTGTATCACATCCGGCTGGTTAACGTATCCATCACCTCAGTGTGCACGTGTGCGTGTGTACATGTGCGCGTGGGTGTGTGTGAGCACTCGTGTGGTGAGAACAGCACCATCCACTCCCTTAGCAAATCTCACCCGAGTCCCTGCAAATCCACATAGGATCCCCACTGCCCACTGCACCCCAAACTGGCTCATCCCGCGCCCCCGCGGCTCTCCCCCCTCCGCCCACATCTCCCATCTCAGAGGGCTCAGTCGGACCCCTCCTCAGCGGGCTCCTGAGCAGAGTCAGGGAGACTCAGGCACAAACGCTGTCACATGGAGCAGAACGGGGACACTTGGGCCAGCGTGACACGATCCCCGGCAGCCGCAGAGCCTTTGGGGAGCTCCTGGGAAGCGCACTGGCAGGTGCTGGGTCTGTGCAACCTGGAGGCGGCAGGTGCCCGCAGAGGTGACCTGCATGAGGAAGAGGGAGGTTCCCGGGTGACCCCGCATCAGGGACCCAGCTCAGGAGCAGCCCAGGGGCACCGGGATGGCGCCTTATCCTTCCTGCTCCCCAAACCCTGGCCATGTGGGATCAGGATTCGGACCACCACCAGCCCTTCTGCAAGGCACGTCTCATTTTAGGATGCACTTAGGGCTGAGAAGCAAATCCCGGGAGAGCGGTTCTGGGTGCCAGACTGGTGACACCGTGGCAGAGCGCCGCTGGCCCCTCTGTTTATGCCGTGGCCTGGCCCACGCCGTCTTCAGCTGGAGCACCAGGGCGGTGCCTCTGGCAGGTGGGGACACTGTGCCCTGGCCTCACAGTGCTGAGGTCATCCAGAGGGCAGGATGCACCAGGCCTACCCCGTCCTCACCCCCATCATTCTGCTACGCTGAGTGCTCAGGGCGCAGTTCCGGGGTCGCTGTTCAGGGCGCTGGTGTCGCAGTGGTGCCTGCTCCTGAGTCGTCTTCCTCTGCCTGCTGCCTTCTGCAGGGCAGAGACTGAGTCCGTCTCCCCAGGGGCAGAGCGCTGCTCCAGCTGCTGCCCACCCGGCCGAGGGCAGGTGCAGGGACGGGCATCTCCGGAAGCAGGCCAAGGCTCTGGACCTGCCCTGCAGGGTCCTCCCTGCCGGGTGCCGGGTGCCAGGTGCCGGCTGCAGGGCTGAGGAGCACCAGGCACCCCGCCCCCACCCTCACAGCTGGCGGGCACCTATCCTGCGCTCGGCTGCTGCTCACGCATCTGGAGTCCCACTGAAGCCAGAATCCATGAGGGCTGGGTTTGGGCCCCTGAGCCCTGCCAGGGGGACACCGTGGCAACGGATAGGAAGCACTGCTGAGGGAGCTCGGTCACCTGGGGACTTTCTGAAGCATGGACCCCTAGCCCGGTCCTGGGCGTGGGACTCTGGGGCTCTTGGCTGTGTAGGGCCTTATTAATGTCGCTATTGTTTTAATCTCCCTCAAGCATCCCAATGGGCTGGGCACTCATGGACAGGAAGAGGACGTCTGAAGGGGACATCCGAGCTGGTCCTGGGCCGTGGCTCGGCCCAAATACCACCACCGTCACTCGCTGGCTGAACCCCTGGTTTCTCAGCATGGACACAGAAGCATCACCTTGTTTGCACAGCTGACCACTCAAAAGACATGTCCCGAAGACCTGGAGCTGACGGTGGGGCTGCAGGCCACCCCGCTGGGACGTGGGACGCCAGGCTGCGGCAGGCTGCAGAGACCCAGAGGGGAACTCCGGGACCGTGGTGGAGGCGGCAGGGGTCTCCCCAGGCTGCCTGGGGGTGGGGTGTGGGCACAGGGGTGAGCACAGGTCTCTGCGGGCCCCTCCTCAGGGACACCCACGCCTGCCAGCCCCACTGCGCCTGAGAGAAAGAGCTGGAAATAGAACAACCAAATAAGGGAATGCTTCGCTTGCAGCTGCCTGGAGATGGGTCGCAGAGCACAGTGGCGCAGCCGGCAGTGTTGGGGGGACTCCCGCCCCGGGGACCTGGCCAGCTCCCACCCCATGCAGGAGCTGAGGATCCGGGGGCTCTGGGGGCTGAGCATGGAGTCCAGCACTGAGGATGTAGCTGGAGGCCCCCAATCAGCACCTGACTCTGGGAACTGTCTGGTGTCCCAGCCACACACCCTCTAGGGCCACAGCTCTGCAGGCCACGGGACACAGAAGGAAGGGGACGATGCCAAGGCAGAGCTGTGCCAGGGATTTAGGGACCTTCGCGATGCTTCCCATAACACAGGCTCAGGACCTGAGGACACATGGGTTCCAAGAACAGCAGCAGACAGTTGGCCATGAAGGAAGGCTGGGGACAGGGACACCACACAAGACAGCCAGGGGCTGGCATCTCCACTGCCTGATAAGTGGTGCCCTTGGTGTGCTGTCACTGTGCTGGCCTCACCTCCCCAAGGGGGAGGCACCGATTCCCAAGGGAGTAAAGGAAATGACGGAGACCCCAGCCCCAGAGACAGGCAGAGAGCCGTCCCCACCCTGTGCCACACGGTGCCTCCCCAGGCCACACGATTGCGGTCTCCCAGAGACGCTCGGGCTCTCTGTGTGTGACCAGCTGGAGCTCAGGCAGCCTCACCGTGCTGCAGCGTCCAGGGCAGGAGAGCCACAGGGTCACAACTGGCCATGAGGGCACAGAGTGGGACAGTCCCTATGACTGAGCCAGGGGACCCGCAGCCAGTGGAGCCTCAGCACTTAGCACTGGCCCCGTGGGCTGGATCTGCAGTCCCTGAGGGTGCAGGAGGTGGGGAAGGTTTTTCCTCCTAAACACAGCATCCTTGGCCTGTGATCTCTGTGCCTGAGCACGGGAGAAGCCTCAGGAGGCCGGGCGTGGATGCCCCCGTCTCGTTCCTGCTGGAGGAAGGCAGCTGCGTCCCTCCACGCTCAGATCTGGAAGTGCAAGCCTCAGGGACAGATGTCTGTAGCTAAGGCTGTGGGCTGCACACAGAGCACAGAAACACAGTGGGTGCTGCTGCCGGAGCCAACCAACGGGAGGCAGCCTCGTGGAAACATCCACCTCGTTCACGGGACCCAGCACCATGTGACTGCTGGCTATTCCGCAAAGTCAAACTGACCATTGACTCCACTCAGGACATCAAGGCAACCAGCAGAGAACAACTGAGGACACTCAGGAAAGAGGACTCCAGAGCTGCTGCAGGAAGGGGCGTGAGTGGCGGGATGAGTGCGTTCAAAGCAAAAGAGGGGAGCCGAGGGGGATTCACGGCAATGTGACTGCTACCACAGATCAGGTCGGGTTTCCAAATTCTAGCCGTTCCCTTCTGGTTTTGGTCACACCTTGCCCAGGAGTCTGCAGTCCCCACAGTCTTCGGCTCCTCTTCTCAGTGCTCCCCTTGTCCCCGGTACCCCTGGCCACCACATCCTCAGCCACACATCCCAGTCCACTCACCCCAGGAGGCACAGGGGGCCCCAGGGACTGGATGACGGGGTCATTTAGAGCTGGAGGAGCTCCTCATGGACAAGGTGGAGCCGTCCTGGCTGCAGGGACAGCTGCTGTGCCCCCAGTCAGGAGCGGGCCGGAGCCCACACGGAGCTGTCGCCACCGCCTCCTCCACCACCCTCGCTGGTGAGATGAGCCCGTCCTGCTTCTGCGTCCTCCAATCCCTAAAGCCAGAAATCCGGAACAAACCCCTGTGGTTCAGAGAGGAGGGGGACACCTCCTAAGTGGCTGGGACATCACGTTTCCTGGCCTTCTCATGGGTCACTGCTGGCCAGCTGTGCTCTCTGGCCTTGGGAGGCTCTCACTTGCCCCAGAGGCCCAGCTGTGCCCGCTGCGCCCTCCAAGGGTAGCAGGTATGCCGGGAGTCATAGCTGGGACTCTCAACTGACTCTGCGGGGACGCTGCCGGCTCTTCTGCTTTTGGTTCACAGATCCGCCATGGAGTCACCCTGCTGGGTAGCCCTGTGGGGGACCTCCTGTGACCCACACTAGGGATGGAAGGTGAGCACCTGTGCAGAGGTGCCCAGGATGCATACTGGGGACTATGCTGTCCTTTGTGAATTGCCCGGTGCAGTCTGAGTGCCCTGGTCACTTGGCACCGTGACCCTCAGTGGCCTTGGTTCACCGTGGAGACACACAGCACCTGAGCGCAGCTACTGGGGGAGCCTGGGCCCTGACTTCTGTCCCCGCCTCCTCTGGCTCCCTCCGCTGTGGGCCAGCCAGGTCCAGGATGGTGAGGACAGCCAGCTGCACAAGGCTCCACTCTGTGGGCACATGGTCTTGGCTCTCCCGCCCTCTGCCCTCCAGCCCCCAGTCTGACCTCACTCCTCCTGGCTGGGGCTCTGCTCCATCCCAGCCTGGTGTTTCATTTTCCTGAGCAGCTGTTGGACATCCCCAGGCCAGGAACCATAAGGGACTCACTGTTAAATGCAGGAATGGTCACCCCTGCTCCCAGTAGCTCTTACATCGACAGGGCACTCAACGCCCGACAGGTGCCTCGGTCTTCAGGGCCATCTCAGTGACCCAGCAGATCCCACCAATCGCTCCTCCCAATCCCAGAAGACCAGGCCAGGGTCCTGCTCAAGGAGGCTGACCCTGTGACTTTGTTTGAGTCAGCAGGTTCATTTCTTTGGGCTCCCCGCCCCCCATCTAGTGTGACGGAAAAGCTGAATCATTAACTCTATTAGCTTGGGAGTCACCCAAGGGACTAGAAAAGCACACTCCTTGTTGTCTGAGTAGTCCATGGAGGCCCGACCTTGGGGTCTGTGTCTGGTCCCTGGCTCCTTCCTCTCTGGAACATTCCCTGGCTCTGCTTCCTGGCCCCATGAACAGGGCAGTTTTGCTCCGCTACACCTTTTCACCATGATGTTCCTGCCTTGGAGACAGCTTACCATGAACTGAATCCCCTTAAAACATAAGCCAAATAAATCTCAATTGCATTGTATGTGTCAAGTGTTGAGTCCCACAGGTGGGAAGGCTAATCAATATGGTCCCACAGTGGGACTGGCGATAAGAAATTGACCAGCTATGATGATGTTGACTGATGACGATAGCTAAGACAGCGATAACAATAGTGATGACAGTGATGGTGGTGATGGTGGTGAGGATGATGACTCAAAACCACACTTAAGAGCCTTGCCATAACCAGGGCCCCCTCAGTGTGACTCATTGTCTTTGTCAAATGAGGGACTGAGAGCAGGACACCAGCCCTCGATGGCCTCGTGGACCCTGACCTGTAGAGGAGAGGAAGGAGAGAAAAGGATTCAATACAGCCTGAGAGAGCTACCGAGAGAGCTACCCCCTGGGAGGGGAAAGGGGACACGACAGGGTCACCTTAACTGCAAATCAAGTCCCCTTCTGGGCCCAGCTTGTGTTCTCTAGGCTCACCCATGTGGTGGCGGGTGATGGAGTCACCTCCTTTCCCTGGAGGCTGCTGTTTCATGGCATGCAGACACCACAGTCCCTGTACCCATCATCCTCTGATGGCCCCAGGCTGGCTCTGGGCCCTGGGTCCTCGGGCTTACAGATGACTCCTCAACGTGCTGGTTCTGTTCCACTGGGTGAGTGCCCAGGAGCGGGAGAGCTACCTAGTGAGAATTGTCCTCTGGGCCTTCCCCGAAGTAACTCCATCCTGTGGTGGCCCTGGGTAGCAGCCACAGGCCCTGTCAGGTGTTGAGTCTGCACCCCAGACTACAGCACAGGAAGGTGGCTCCCCACTGTGCTGGAGTGTGCTGGCTGTGGCCTGCAGGGAGCCCCAGAAGAAGGGTGAGCATGGAGAGCATGCAACTGCCCCAGGGACCCTTCTGGTTTTTGCTCCTGCTCTGCTGTTTTACTCAGTGCCCCAGCCCAGCACCAGCGACCGGTGGCTCCATGGGGCTATAGCCCCAGGTCTTCCACTGCTCTTTAAGTGACCCCTGGTAAGCTGGTCCTTCACCAAGCTGGGTGCGTCTGAGTCCTTCAGGTTGTGAGAGGCAGATGTTTCTTTTAAGTTTCCTTGGGAAACTGACCCAACAAGCTCCTACCGGAAAGCAGGGGAAAGCCGGAGGGAACGTTCTGAAGCTCTGCTGCACCGCCAGGCAACTACAGCTAACAACGACATCCTAATAGTTCACAGAAGCCAGAGCAGCTGAATGTTCCCAGCACGAAGAATCCATAAACGTCTGGGGCGTGAATTCACCTGATTTGATCTTTCCCCAACATACTGAAATATTCCATTGTCCCCCATAAATATGTCCGATTATTATTTGTGAATCAAAACTAAAATAAAAACGAAGCCATTCAAGTCTCCCTGCTCCCTGGCTCTAGCCTCTGTGGGCCTGTGTGTGGGGCGCCTTTCCTCCACGACCTCCGGTGGGCGGGCCAGCCTCGGACGCCCTTTACCCGTGACAAGGACGCCGCCCGGTATGTGCAGTGTGAGGCTCTTCCTGCTTCGCCCAGGTCTCGGGAGGTCGTTCCCTTTCCCGTAGACACGGTGCTCCATTTAAAAAATGAATGATGTCGTAGTACCACATGCTGGGACCATAATCTGTTAGCCGGGCCCTGCCTGTACGCAGACACTCGTTCACGCCCTTATTTCCACTGGCGCAAACGGAGCTCTCCTGGGCATCACCCGCCAGAATGCTTCACGCCTCCCAGTGTTTTTGCAACAAATTCCTAGCACTGAAATGTCTGAGTCAAAGGTCAGCCCCCTTCATGATTCCCCAAATATCGCCAAACTGTCCTGCAGGGTGGCTGGGAAACTTCACGCTGTCCTCTGTAATTTATAAGAATAACCAGCACCTGTGGCGTTTGTTTAGGGACTTGGCTTTTTGGTTTGTTGATATGACTAGTTCCAGACAGTACTTTATTGTAGTTTCAGGGTCCACTACAGTCTTCAGGGTTTATCAGAGGTCTGAGAATCTTTTCATTGTTTTAAGTGACGTTCTTATTTCCTTTCTTGGTGAAATTTTCATTTAAATCATTTAGTATCATTTTACTGAGTAGTTAATATTTCAATGGTAGTCTCTTCAAAAAGTCTTACTCTAAAATTACTTAAAAAAACATTCCTTGCTTTTGAGAAAAATCACTTGCATTAATCTGAGTCTCAACAGGCAAGCCAGAAGGACAGGGCGGTCCCCAGGTGTACTGGGCCCCAGAGTGGACAGAGGCTGAGGCTGTCAGAACTGAGGGGAGTGGGGTGCAGGTGCAGGGAGGTGGGCTCAGGGGGTGGGCCTTTTCCCAGGCGCTGCTGGGTCCCCACCACTGGGTCCCCCACGAGGACCCTCCGCAAGCTGGAGAGCCGGGCGGGAGGTGAGCAGGGCCAGCAGCCCGCGCTGCGCCGCGGCTAGGGCTCGTGTTCTTTGCTTACTCATTTTCACCTCTGTCAGCCCAGTGAGGGTCATGCCCGTGGAGTAGTAGGTTTCTAATATCAATGCCGTCACCTTTATGGAGCCACACGGTTGTTGCCGCACCTCAACCCTGTTTTGAAGCGAGGCTCGCCCGGCCCGCTGACTTCCTGCGCGCACTACGTCCATCCACGCAGCCTGCATGGGGCGGGATGGACCGGCTCTGTGCGTTTCCTTCCACGCTGTTTGGATTCGCGTGGGGCCCGTGGCACAGCTTCTGCACGTCGCAGGTGCACGTGCACTTCCACTTCCGGCACTGTCACCCCACACGGAGGTCACAGCAGTGCCGCATGCAGCGTCCCCAGCCCACGGTGGACTCTTCATCTCAGCGTCTCCGCGCCTTCTG
The DNA here is from genome assembly GCA_004363535.1 of Dasyprocta punctata. Lineage (NCBI taxonomy): Eukaryota > Metazoa > Chordata > Mammalia > Rodentia > Dasyproctidae > Dasyprocta > Dasyprocta punctata. Next base: position 66,864 of record RJWM01003937.1, read on the forward strand.
TCCACATCCGGGCTGTCTCCAGTCCACGGGAGCACAAACGACGCTGCTGGAAACTTTCGGTTTTCAATTTTTGTTATTGTTGTTGTTTAGGACTTCATAAAGAAAGAGTGGCTATGTTTAGACCCAGGTTATGAATATATTTAGTTTTAACAAGGTGAAGTCAAATTTTTTTCACCACCACAGTATTTAGAAAAGGCAAAACTTAAGCAATCCTATTGTTTCACAGATTTGACTATAAATGCCATTTTAAAAAAAAAAAATCCTGTCCATCTTTTTGGTAAGAAATGAGTTATGTTTTTGATTTTTAAATCCCTGCCTTCCTGAGAGCTCTGTGTGTCCACGCGTGGATTATCCTTTCAGTCTGCGCCTCTGTGGAATGCTTATCTACTGTGTCCATCAGGATTGCTTTCGGCCACTGATTATTGGGAAGAATTTCTCATTTCACATTTTAAGTTTCAGTTCTTTATAACTAAGTAGTTCTCTGGGTTGAACTTGCCATCTTTATGATGACATTTAATGGAACAAAGTTCTTTCATGTTTTGTGTTTTATTTATTTAAACAATCCCTCCCGAACAGTCCGCTATTGTCTTCTGAAACGTTTCGTTTCTCATTTCCGTTTCAGTGCCTTGAGCACCCAGGTGCAGACCAGCGATCACACCCGCCCTGCCGTCCCCGCTGAGCCAGCACAACTCACCCCATGGAGTCTCCTTCACCGCGGGTGTGCGCATCCCCAGTGTCACAGGTCCAGTGCCCGAGCAACCAGTCCACTGAGGTGGCCTGTCGCCGCCCCACTGACAGACTTGCGTGCATATGCAGTTTGTGCTCTTTCTTAAGCGGGATTTAGTCTTTCAGCGTACCTTTGGAAACTTGCTTGTTTCCTATGCAATCAGTGTTAGCATGGAATATCTCAGTGCTGATTTGACACCGGGTTTTTTTTTTTAAATTTTTCCTGGCATTTAAACTGCACTTTTAGTATGTGAATAAAAGACTCTAGTGTCCAGAGTAAGGCTGCGAATGATGCCTTAAGCATCCAGGACACTGCGTGCGTTCCTTTTGTGTGGACACCGCTGAGGCCGCCCCTGTGCTGGGGCCGGGCCCTGCTGTGTCTGACCCTGAATTTCCCAAGGGTTTTCACCCCGCCTCTTTCCCTTTCCCCTGCCTCCCCACTAAGCACCCAGGTATTTGGTGCATTTGACTGGAGAAAGTTTATTCCGGCTTACTCTGTGCCAGCTCCTGTGCTGTCCTGGAGGGCAGTGTGAGCTGCTCCACCCCAGTCACCCCCGTTTACAGCAATGGGGATCAGACAGTGAACAACACGATAAACTGCCTAAGCTCCACGGATTCATTCTTTTAAGACGCGTGACGCATCGACTGCATGGCACTGGGTCTCTGCACAGGCGCCGGGTGGCTTGGGCTGCGCCCCTGCAGACACCGACCAAGGGACAACTGTTTATTTTATGTGCAGCCCAAATGTAGATAGCAATTTTATGTGCTGTCAATCCGTTAAGAAACATTGAAGCTAAATCATATAATTCAAATACCAAAATGATAAGCAGGCTACACAAATTCAAAAGAAATACTCATTTTTAAAAATGTAGAAATTAAGCGCACATCACTCTCCTGTAAATCCTCTGGAGAAAAAACGGGTAAGATGATAGCGTTGAAAAATAAACACTATCTATAATGAAGTCAATTTCACAATGTGTCTATTTCTTTAAAACACAATCATTAAAAACAATTTTCGTCCCTGGTTTCATGGTTAATTCCTGAGTTCATTTGCTTATGTAAATATTTCTATGTATTAAAAGCCTCTTTCTGACAGGATAAGAGTGAGAGATTTGTTTGCTCACGCTGGCTGCTTTTTTTCTTTTGATTCCTTCATCTTCAGAACAGTCCGCAAGCCCTGCTTCCCAGGTGCAGCGTCTTTCTGGTGAGGGCCGCCCTCTCCGGGCCGGCACTCTGCCGCCACGCTCTGGGCGTTCCTCAGTGGCCTGTGCGTCCCTCCATCTGTGAGGTCCGTGTTCTGCCTCGGGACCCCGAGGAGCAGTGAGGAGCACTCTGGAGGACGGGGTACTGGTCCTGGCCCCCCAACCGGGCTCTCAGACAATGCCTGCTTGCAGCCCCTTGGCCTGCACTGCCGAGTCGGTCGTGGGTCTTGACCTTCAGACACTCACTGCTCAACGCATACGCCCAGCTGTTGTTAAGATGGGGACACTGGTGTCTCAGCTCATTGGAATGCAAGTGCTAGGTGTGGACCATGATCAGCCAGGAGCTGGTGCAGCAGGGACCCCAAGGAGACGCTGGGGATGAGACCACGCACAGCACTCAGAGGACGGAACAGAAGCCTGGCCAGGCTTCCAGAGGGGCAGTCAGGGGCCTGCTGGCTTGGGCAGCGTTTGCAGATTGTGCAATTCACTCCCGCCGGCTCTGCCTGAATAGCCGGTGCACCCCTCTCTTCCGGTTCTGTTGTTTCCGGCTTTCAGGACCTTTGTCCAGCAGATGTGTGAACAGCGGCACCCGGATGCCCCTCGGCCAGCCAGGGCGGTCTCTTCCCGTTCCCCTCGGCCAGCCAGGGCGGTCTCTTCCTGTTCCCCTTGCCCCAGCGCGCCCTGCTGCGTACAGCATCCAGCTCTCCTCTTCATACAGCATCTGCCCGAGCATTTCGGCCACCTTTGCATTGGGTCGTTCTGCTTTTGGTGTGGATACGGAACTTCTGTGCACATTTTCTATATGAATGGGTTCTTGTTTCTGAATTCCCCAAACTTCTCCCAATTCATGACTGATTTTCTTACTTTCCTCAAGTTTTGTTTTGATGAACAAAATTTTCAAATTTTAAATATGCTCAAATCTATTCATTTTTAGTTTGGTTTACTAAGTCAGTCTCTATTCTGAGGTCTGAAAGATACTCAGCTGCATTTTTTTCTAAGAGCAGATTTAGAGTTTTGGTTTTTCCATCATTCCGTAATTCATCTGGGGTTGATCTCTGTTCACGGTGTGAGGCAGGAGTTTACGGAGCCATCCCACGGCCTTCTTCCCTCTGCTGCCCCCTCACTATGCGAGGAGCCCACAGTTTACTCACGCCGCGGGCTCTCTCGTGTCCTCTCTGGTCAGTGCACCCCCAGTCCCAGCCTTTAACCAGGGTCAGGACCTTCGGTAAAGGAAAGGGGGATAGAAAGCCTTCTCCCTTCCTGGCCCTTCCTCACTACTGTCCTGGGTCTCCACATACCTTTACTTTTCCAGATGAATTTTAGAATCATCCTCAAGTTCTAGGAATAACCTAGGTAGGAAATTTGGGGAAGTGATTGGATCTGAACATCACATCCTGCCACTGAGGAATGATTGATATTCTTATATTGCCAAAAAGATGGCATTTTAGAAAACAAACTTTGAGAGCAAGTTTAGACTTACACAAAAAATTCTGAAGCTAGCACCATTTTCTCATTTTGGTGTAGCATCTTATATTAGTGTGACACACTTATTCCAATTAATAAACAAACACTGATACTTTATCATTAACTCAAGTCCACAGATCCAGAGTTCTTTTGTTTTTATCTAACGTTCTTTGGTGCACTCTTCTGTGAGTGCTAAAGATTGTTCTGCAGATTAAACTGGTAATGAATTATTTACTCTGAACATAATAATAGTTCACAATCTCCTCTGCAGTCCTGCGTCTGCGTTGTTGGCTGCTGTTCTTCTGTTTTGGTGCAGGTGAGGATTTTCAGCCTGTTGTGTGGAAGAGCTGTTGGCTGGCTCCTGGGTCTCATTTGTTATTATTAAAGGACTATCTCCAAGGTGCTCTGCTTCAGAATAATGTTTTCTATCTATTGCTAGGTTTCTTTGTTTGTTGTAGTAAATATCCTTTTTTTTCAGGCAGAGAAGTCTGGTTACTGTCTCAATGCTATTTTATCATGAGTAAGAGTTCCTATGCTAAGCAAAGTTCTCATTGAAATATAATAAAGGCACAGAAAGGGAGCAGAACATCAATCTTTGAGGTCATGTGGCCACAACCAGAATACTCCCAGGTCCTGCAGATCACCTTGTCCCCCTGCCAAGCACAAGCTTGTCCTCTTCTCACAGGAAGCCACCTTCTCAACTTCCAACTCCACAGACCGGTTTTGCCTGTTTTTGTCTTTTCTACAAGTAGCGTCACGCTGCACATCACCCTTGGTGTCATTCTGACGTTCATTCCTTCAAGGACAGCAGTGACTTTCCTTCTGGGACCCCCTGGCCCGAGGGTCTAACTCTGAGGCTTCCGTTCCATTACTGGTGGACAGTGGAGCATCCCAAGCTTTCTGTATGGCTTTGTAGTACCCTGGGTGCATCTCTAGCAGTGCAAATCTAGGAGTGACAGCACTATGCCTTAGGTGTGGATTGGCTCTGCTGTGGAGAATTCTTCCAAACGTCTTCCAGAGTGGTTGTACCAATCATATGCCCATCTGGAGTTGACCCTCAGAGAAACTAGTGCAAACGGCATCCAGTCCCAACACCCCTGTCAAGTCAGGGGACCCTGAGAGCAGGGAGGAGTAGGCCACCTGGTAACTGTTATCTGAGGGACACTGCAGTGGACACGCTGGTGCTGGCTGTTGAAACTGCTGTCCTGCCCGTGTGCTAAGCCAGACGTTTCCTGGGATACTGATCACATGATGGACCAGCGTGAGCCCCTGACACCCCAATGAGAAGCTCATTCTGGAAGCTCCCCTCCCTGAGGTAGCTGGGTGCAGCGCTGGGCTCCGTGGAGAGCTGCCATCCACCTGCCTGTCACGGACACTCCGCGTTCTCTTTAGGGGTTTCCTGTACAGCCGGCAGCCCCCAAACTTTCTGATGATTACCTACTCTATCCCCGGGCTCTGGACACTATCCTTTCCTGCAAGGAAGTCTCAAGCAGCCCAGTCCTTTGCTGCTGATACTACCTTAGCTCTCACAAACTTTTCCCCAGTATTTACCTTGGACTCTCAGCAACCCACCCCGCTGGGACCATAGGCAAGCCCAGCAGTGTGCGTGCTCATTTCCTCCACGTCCTGGCCTAGGCCTGCCCTTGCCCGTCTTCTGTGTTTTGGGCACGTGATGGGCACTCGCTGGGGTTGGGCAGTGGCTTTGATCTGCAGTCCCGACGGCTTACAAAGGCCAGCTGATTCCCACGTGCTTTAGGGCACGTAACGCGCACTCTTACAAGTGTCTCCTTCCCTGGGCCTTTACGTCATTTCTTTAAACACGGCTTGAATGTGTGTTAGATGTAAGTTCATTTGCTACAAGTATTTTGTGTGCTACGTTTGACAGAAATTTTCTCCCTCTCCAGTTCTCCACTCCTGGCGTATTAATGGGTCTGAGGAGGAACCGATGATGGTAACTTCACCATGGTTGAACATAGCAGTTGTTTCCCTCTGTGCTCAGCAATTCTGATATTAAGATCTCACATCCTTCAAGGCCATAGAGGGACCGCCTTTGTCTCCCCACAGCTTTATTGCTTTACTGTCACATTTAGATCTAAAATGCACCTTTAATTGCTGTTTGCGTGTGGCATGAGATAGCACTTGCGCGTGGATTCCCGGATGACCAGCTGCCGCCCCTTTCTGCCACACTGCGGTGGCCCATTTGTTGTGAGCCCAGGGACTGTGAAGGTGTGGATTTGTCCCGTGGGTCTATTTGTCCCTCTTGGCCCAGTGTCATCCTGGTGTTGATGGAATGGCGAGGGTAGTGCGATTTCCTTTAAACCACCACAATGTCTCTGTGGCATTTCTGTGTGAACTTCTGACTCACCAATTTCCACATGCACACACATCTTTCTAGAATTTTGAATGAGGGGCATTGCTCTATGTAAGTAGGGTTTTAATTCCCCCACAAATTATAAGTGATATGTACCACAGCGCCTCTCAAGCTGTGGTGAAAGACCTTTGTATCTTTTTATACTTTTTATCTAAATTAATATGTTTCTAGGAAAAATCAAAATATTGTGGAAATGTCAAAATTGTCATAAAAATTTCTGCACACCTACAGGTAAAATTTTATCTCATCATGAATTGGTAAGAAGTATTTTACAACCTGTTCTGCATGGACACTCATATAAAGGTTTTGTCCAACTTTTTTAAAGTTTATTTCCAAGTGTTTGAGTTTTTCGTCACTATTTTTTTTGTTTTTGATTTTCAATTTATCTTATATTCAATATCCTTAAAGATTTACTTGTCAATTCCAACAGTTCGGAGTCTCTTGAATTTCCAAATGTAGAGCCGCGTCATCTGAGATAACAGTCTCCTGTCTTCTGTGTAAATGCATATGGATTTTGTTTCTATTTTCTCTAGCAGTGCACATAGCTGTGGCCAGTGTTACAGCACCGGCGAGACGTGTGATAGAGACTCATCCCATTGCCGCTTTAAATGTCACTGGAAAACCTGAAATATTTCCTTCATTCTAAGTTGTTTTTCCAAATATTATTATGCAATCAGAGAAGTTTCCTTCTATCTTTAGTTTTACCGAGGAGTTTTTGCTTTGTTTTCCTTTTCTTCTCTTCTTTTTTCTTTCACTTGAATTGATACTGAAACTTTTTACATCTATTCAGATAATTAGAAAAGTTTTCATGCTGAAGTAAACCCAAAATTATGAAGTAGATAAATTCTTAATAACACATTTGTGCTGCAGTTTATTTTATTGCATATTCACATTGCCATGCCAGATTTATCTGGTTAATATTTGCCAGGAAAGTTTAGGGCTCTTATTGTAAATTTTGTACATAAAATACATATAATATATATATGCTCTGAACTAATTTAGTCTTTTCATTTAATTGGTGATATTAGTTTACTTACACATATTATTCTTCTGAAAATATTTGACCATGTCCTACAGTCATGATAATTTGTCTACTGTTTATAAATTTTTTCTTCCTTCACCGTCTGAAGACTAATTTATTATTTTCCAATGAGACACAGACCAGCAATCTCTCTAGTCCAGTATCAAGCCTGTACTAAGCCCCTATAGTTTGGTTAGTACCTGCCCCTTTAATTCTGGGTTATGATGGATATATTTTTTATTTTTTATTTTACCTTGGTCTCAGCACTCTGCAATTCTTTTGAAGAAAAACAGCATTTCTTAATATATACAACTCTCTCCTTTGTAGGTTCTTGTTTCCACATGTCTTTCTCTTATCCAAACGTTTCAGTTGTAATCCTTTGAGTGGCAAAACCTTGAGGCCTTGTACTCCTGAGAACGTTTTATTCACACCATCCTGTTTGAATGACTGTTCAGAGAGAAATTCTGTTTTCTAAATTTGTACTTATTTCTTTTAAAGCTTTGAAAACGCTATCTTATGCGTTTACACAAAGTCTTCCAAAATATGTATACATCAGGGAAAGAAAAAACTTGTATAAATAGTTTAGTACTAAATTTATCGAGGCATAGTGAGATTAACACAAGTTACCTTTGGCCTCTTCAATTACAAGAGGTGCTCACAGTGGTGCCCATGAGCGTCCAGGTATTATTAGAACAGCGAACCACTGAAGTGTGTATCCACATTTTTAGTGGACTGTATATGTTACAGGAAAATTAAAGTATAAACAGGATGAAGTGGACACGCTAAAAGCTTACAAGAAGAAAGTATGAAAAGAAACAAAAATAGCACTGATAGATTTTTCAGTGGTCACTCTGGAGGTTTACTTTCTTCATCAGTCCCCATAGGCTTTTTTTAACGTCTTGTGTAATCCATCATGTTTCGGCTTTCTTCTTCTGGTTTTTTCCTCTCCTCTGAAATCCTCATGCTCTGCGGGGCCAGTCACCCTGTTCATCCTCCCCAGGGAGTCCAAGGCCAGGTCGAGTTAGAGACCCAGGCTCCGAGCTGGGGTGGGGGATCCACCCTGCAGGAGCCCTGGACCCCAAGCTGAGTGTTTGAGGGAACTGCAGAGGGAGGGGACATGGGGAGCTGGCTCCTGGCCCACCTCAAAGCTGGCTCTTCCTCCGCAGGGCTCTGGGCATGGATAACTTCCTGTCTTGGGACATCAGTGGCCTTATATGAAATGAAGTTCTGGGATGAACATTTTCAAATGTTAAATTTTATAATGTTAAATCAGCTGAATGCTCCCCAAAGGCAGCAGCACTAACAGTGTGCGGGAGCCCGTGGTCCCTGGAACGCATCCCTGTGGTGTCCTCAGGCTGTTGCCCCTCAGACCACAGCAGGGTGGAGCAGCAGTGGGGGGAAAGTGGTTCTCATTCCTGAGCTCGGGCACCGGGTCTGCGGGGCAGGGCCCTCCACTGCCTCCTCCCCTGGGAAGCGGGTGTGGGGACCATCATCACCTGGGGCTGTGGGCAGCTCAGAGAGGACAACCGAATGGCCCTCGTGTCCCGGGCATGCGGCAATCGCCGCCTCCCTCTGCAAATCATCACCTAAATTTTGCTGTTGGAGTTTATTTCTCTTTGGGGGTCAGTTAGGAAAGCATGTGACTTCAAAACTGTAAAGTTTTACAATCTACCACTGTAACATATCGATTCTGTGCAATAAAGAGCCAGGCCTTCCTCAATGGCACAGAAAGACAGGGGAGTCTGCCAGGTCCTGTCCCGTGCTCTGGGCCCTCCCACAGCAGTGGGACCCCAGGAATCTCTGGGCTCGGCCACCAACAGATCAACCTGCCCTGCAAGAGCCACACCTGCCAGGCGGGTGAGTGCAGAGTGACCAGTTGAGCCCAGGGAGGACAGCACTCCAGGAACCCAGAAATGACCGAGGGGGTCCAGAACTCATGGGAGGAGATGGTTGCTCAATGCAGAGGAATCAGAATGTCAAGTTGTCCACCATAAACACTAATTTTCTGAGTTGACCAAGAAGTAACATAAGTAAAATGTGGCAGATGAGAAGGTTCATTCATTCATCCACTTAATGAGCTCAGGGGATTTGTTTTGTTTTGCTTTGCCAGGTTCAGTCCTGGACCCCAGGTCAGGGAGCGATGCAGACAGCGTCTCTCCTCACAGAGCCCGGTTCCAACTGCCCCTTCCTCAGCTGCTGTCTGTGGGCTTATTTTGGACGTTTTGTATTCGGTTCGTAAATACTTTCTTGAGCTCCTACTCTGTGTCAGGCATGGTTGGCAGCACAGCAGTGACTAGAACAACTCCAATTTATCACTAATTTGCATTTTATTGGGATGTTGTTATCTTTTACACCCTGACTGATGGAGAGTCTGGTGTTGCAGGGTAATGGGGTGCAAGGGGGCCTCCTGAGAGACTGACGTTGGAAGAGACCTCAAAGAAAGCAGGGAAAGCCCTGCTGGAGTCTGAGAGCTGCCAGGCAGAGGGTAGGGTAAGTGCTGTGTCCCCACAGGACAGTGATAAGGTCCCCTGAGGACTGGGAGGGGTTGGCAAGTCTAGGAGAAGAGACTGGAAGATTCCACCAGGATCAGTCAACAAATGTTCACTGCACACGTGCTACTGTGCACACTGGGCCTTTCTAGTCACTTTGGGAGCTCAGCTCCAACCTGTGTGTTGAAAGCAGGTTAAGAGAACAATTAGGAGTGGCATGGGACTCCTGCCGCTTGCTTCTGGTGCAGTTTGACTCTGTTTGCTGGGGATTCAGACACGTCCCAATTCCATTATTTCCCTGAGTTTTAAGATAATATTAATCCAAGCTCCACTTGAAAGAGGAAGATGCTGAGTTCTAGAGAGTAAATAGCTCAGGGCAGAGTGGGAGACGGGCATGGGATGACAGTGTAGATGGGATGGCTGGTCTACCTGACTCTGAACCACTCCTATGCTAGGCTCCAGTTGGGAGGGCTGGGGAAGCTACTCAGCCTCCCTGAGCCTCAATGTTTCTATAGAGTGGGGGGCTGTGGCAGGTGGATTTGAAGAGTGGTTGGGTTCATGTTCGCTGAGGGAGTAGGTCATCTTCTGAGGTGGAAGAGCTTGTGCAGTTATCTTCAGTCCTGCTCCATGGGGAAGGTGGGTCTGCGGGCAGGCCCCTCCAGACAGAGCAAAGCTCTGATTGGTGAGAGAAGACGCAGGGCACCTTTGTTCCTGGGGTATCAGGAGCTGGCATTCCCAAGTGTGACAGGAAGTTCATCACATGATTCTGATTTCCTTCCATGAATATTAGATAAAAAGTAAGGAACCCTCAAACCAATGTTCACTTCTCAGGACCATGTTCATACATATCAGCTGAGTTTTAAAAGATTTAAAGAAAATCACTAAGTCAATAACAGATACAGATTTGACAGAAATTGTGAGGGTGGTCTGAGAATGGCTTGGGAGAGGAACCGCCCACACACACAGCAGGAAACCACTGAGGGCCAAAAAGCAGGGAAGATGAGTCCAAAGGGGATGCGGGGCTGAGAAGGGACAGGTCAAAGCGAGTTCTATGACCTTGGTGGTTCAGGGATGCTGCTCTCATGGGAGACCCTGTCCAGCAGGGTGGGGACACCAGGGAAGAGGTAGACTCACAGCACAGCAGCCCGTGAGACACCCAGACAGAAACCCCAGAAGGTGGTGCAGACCTGGACCATCGACCATGGGTGTGGCTGTCCTTCCGCTAGAAAAGAGAGGTGGACACCAGGCATTGGGGAGACCTAAGGGAGCCGGAGGGAGTGGTTTGCTCCTTTTGCAGTCTGCCCTTTATTTTTAATGGTGCCCGGGACGTGAGGATACTTGGGCTAGTGGTGAGGACTTGACATGTATTACAGTTGCACTGGGTCAGGTGTGAGACGGAGACCTGGACCCTGGGAAAAGGGTGTTTCCAGGGAGGGAGGTAAAGAACGGGGGACACAGGGCTTACCTGATGCTTCCTAATCCTCTTGTGCCTCTGGCGAGGTCCAAGAGCCCTCTGGAGAGGATCAAGCATTCTCTCTGTGTCCCTAAGTTGTGGTCAGTGTGGAGGCTGTCCCACTGCCAGCACCCTATCTGGACACAGGCTGAGGCTGTCATCTCCAAAGCCCAGGTGCAGACGAGCATCACACGTAGCAAGTACAGCTCCACCACCATGGTGAGTATGGGCCCAGCCCCTGACGTCCCTGGAAGCCTCCATCCAGAACATGCATGCTGTGCCTGAGCCCATGACTCCGAGGTGTCCACAGCCTGGATGTGAGTCTGTACATGGGGGAAAATAACGTAATACTTTTGGAGCAGCTGGAGGACTGGGGCAGAGGACCGGAACTCCCTGTGCCATCTTGGCGCCCCAAGGTGTCTTGTGGTGGATGAGAGAGCTGCTCCATCCTTCCCTGCCTCCCTCTCTCTCCGTCTCTCCCCTGTCTCTTTCCTTCCTTCCCATGCTAGTGTTTGCTCATGAACCCATACATTGCATGGCATCAAGCACAGAGTCACTAGTTGTCACCAACAGCCCATGGTGACGAGTGCATGGGGGAGGCAGAGGTGCAGGGACACCAACCTGCCACACTCAAGACCTAGGCGTCACTTGGGAAGAAGCACAGTGTCCTGCCTGTCCCCCGCTACCTTCCCCATGGAAACGGACCTGAATCACACACTTGGCCTTTGAGGCGCTTCCCAAAGACCAATGGGGAGGAATGTGGAAACCACAGCAGCCTTGGGGAGCCCATCTAGAAGGTCTAAGTTCCAGCACTGGGAAGGGATGGGGTTCGAAACCCGGAGATAAGAGTCCATGCTCCAGGCCGACCTCCCATGGAAGGAGGGCCATGTGAATCTACAAACTCCCGGGAAAAGGAAGGACAAGGGTCACAGGGCCCAGCGGCTCCGTGCCCACCTCCCAGCGCTCCTGCGTGGAGACAGGAAGCCGAGGGCAATGCATTTCTAATCTATATAATCGGCCTCCCCGGCTGCCAATTGCTGTTTCACAGTTCACCACCAGCCCGCTAAAGAGGCCGACCTTTGATTTTATGTTCCCCTTGTTGAGAATCAGGTCAAGAGAAAAACTTGAGGATGAACTCTGAGCTATTTGCATTATTAGTATGGAATTCTCATTGGCAATTACTCTCCATCTTTGAACATAAATTATCCAGTCCTTTTGGTCTAGGAGTGTTTCCCAAGTCCTCGTGCAGTGCCCGGGAGCCTGCAGGAGCTGGAGGAGGAGGAGGAGGCCGCTGCACTGTCTGACAGAGACCCAGGTGCTGCCGGCCGCAGTGGGAGCGGCAGTGCTCTGGGGGCACAGGGCGGCCCCCTGGGACAGGGCTGCAGGTGGCGTGAGGAAGTGGCCTTGCTGGGGGTCTGCGCCAGGGTGGGGCATGGCAGGCCCGGGAGCCAAGCGAGGGTCTGACAGCAGCCGGAACTTAGCGAGCAGGCCGATTACCTGAGCTGGAATGCTGGAGGCGCCGGGCAGGGCTGGGCATTTCAGCTTGGTCTTAGAGGCAACGAGCGTTCCCAAAGGTGGGACTCGGGAGGAAACCCCCGGCGGAGGGGCCCAGTCTGCAGGGTCCTCAGAGCACGGTGGCTCCGATGGACGCGTGTGGAGGGGGTGGACGGAGCTGGGGGAGAGGAGAGAAGATACAAAGGCCTTGGGGCTGTGCGGGGCCTGAGGTTCATCTGACGGCAAAGGGATCGCAGGCGGCCTTTGGGGGAAGGCAGGTCTGAGGCGACAGTGGGGAGGGGAGAAGGGAGGGGAAAGAGGGACCGGACTGGGGGTAGGAGTGTCTGTCCCAGAGGAGTCACATACAGACCTGTGATTATTGCAGGGCCCACCTTGAAGATGACTCTGCCGCGTGGGTGTTCTCCAGGGAGGACCTGCCTGGCAGGGAGGGAGACCCCGTACCGGGGCCAGTCGCTCTGCATGGCCAAGGCCACAGGCTGGGGGAACAGCTGCCTCCTCTGATGTTTTCTGTAGCGTGGAGCCTTTAATGGATTTTGCGATAGGCGTTTACTGAGTAACACGGCCTGCAGCTATGGTGGGCAGGAGGAGAAGCACACGAGGGAACAAAGCAGCAGGGACGGTTGGGAAGCAGTACGCATCACAGCCCGAGAAGCTGCTGCAGGGGCCGCTGCGTTCAACAAAGGTGCTTTCTGGGGGACCCTGCTGTCTGCTGTGGGGGGGCAGGACTGGCAGGCGGGGGGGCGGGGCTGGCAGGCAGAGGGCCGGGGCAGAGGAATCAAGATGTTCTCCTGGGAGGGAAGGAAAGCGCAGCACTGGCCGCTGGAAGGCGAAGCCCAGGCCCCAGGTCTTTGCTGCCCACCACCGCCGCCCGGCTTCCTCAGCACTTGGCGAGTTCTTGCCCTGTGGGTGGCTGCCCCACCAGGTCAGGCTGGGGAGAACCAAGACAGGTGGACCCCTGGGTACAAGAACCAAGAGCAGAGAGGACGGGGAGAGGCAGACAGGCGGGACGCCTGGGGCTCCGGGACTGGGCTCACGGGAGCTTTGGCTCACTTGCTCTGTGGTGAATGGGACTTGGGGAACAGGAAGGCCTGGGAAGCTCCTAGATTACAGGGAAACAGAAGCTCGGCTGCAGCCAAGAGGTTTATCTTATTTACAGATAAATTATTCTGATACAATTTGGCTCATTGTATTTACTCAAAAATAATTAAACACCAGCCTACGCCACGCAGGATCCCGGGCAGAGGACACGTACTGGGGGAGAAAGGCTGTAACGTGACCCCGTAGGCCTTCAACACTGGGGGAAAGAGATGAGCAAAATGCAAGAGAAACTCCACAAAAGCAAGTCCGACAATGGCACGGGAGAAAATGCCCTGGACACCGCCCCTGAGGTCCACCAGGCCCAATCTCAAACGAAGTAATCTGAGTCGCAGCTTCCATAAATGTGGAAGGGGGCACCAAGGGGGAAAAGGACAAGCCTGGCGGAAAAGCGATTGGTGGGTGTTATGGATTAAAAACTGGTGGTCAACTTAACACCAGCTGAATTACATCAGCACTGAGTGTAGATGGCCCACCTGAGGAAAGGTGTCAGCACAAATAGAGATACGGAGAAGAAGAGCAAGGCATTGTGGATTCTTCTAAGTGTTGCTGTTCCAAGCCATTGGTTCTCCTGGAGGTGCTTGTCGTGCTGGCTTCCTCAATATGAATTCAGCCATTATCATCGGAGGAGCTCGGGACCTCATCCCTGAGAGTGGCTGTGGTTCACCTTGGGGGAGCTCTGCTCCTCACACTGTGCATCGCTTCCTGGCTCCAGAGGAGAAGATGTGTGCTGGAGAAGCTTGTCATGCTGGCTTCCTGACCTGTACTTGACTGTTCTCATCGACAGAGGAGCTCGGGACCTTGTTGCCGCTGCGGGTGGCCATGATACTCTTCAGGGCAGCCCCACTCCTCATTTTAAGTGTGACTTCTTGGCTCCAGTGTAGAACCCTCAACCTACTGCACAGCTCCTTCACCCTGCTGGCATAGACTTTCTAGTTTCACCGCTGACTTTTGGTCTTCCCAGACAGAACTGTAAAATAGACTGGCTTGAGTCCTTATCTTGGGCTCTTAGACCTCCAGTTGGATTTGTGGGAGACATTGTCATGAGCTCTGGGTCTTTACCTAGACTCATGCAGGACATTGCTGTGGGATCCAGATCCTTGGCTAAATATTCTGGGTCTTCAGTGTTGTGGACAGATCTTCCTGCACTTTCTTGTGTTTAACTCTGGGTGATTATCATAAAACAGTATTATAAATTCTGTGTCCTGTATGCAGCTGTTCTCCCTGTACTACAAGGGGGGGGCAGAAGGTAGACTCCTCCCCACCCTGATGACTGGGTCTCAGCTCCATAGTGTGAACCATGGCTGAAACACATGCCCACCAACTGCACACCCAGGGTTGCAGCCTCTGGCAGTGCCCAGTCCTGGAGGAGCCAGCAGGCCACAGCAAGAATGAATTCTCCCTGGAGCGGGCCTCGGGCTGCCCAGATATTCGATCAGCTTTATTCTGGGTGTGACTGTGAGGGTGTTTTTAAAGACAGTTGGCCTTTAAAGAAATAGGATGAGCCACACGTAGTGTTGTATGCCTCTAATGCCAGCACTCACGAGCTGAGGCAGAAGGATCACTACAAGTTCAAGACCAGCCTGAGTTACAAAATGAGTTCAAGGCCAGCCGGAACTTCATAACAAAACCCTGCCTCAAAAAGACAAAGAAAAAAATCTTTAAAAAAAAAAGAATAGGACGAGCCAAGCAGTTTGTCCCCCCGTTGTTGGGGACCCCATTCCGTCCCTTGCAGGTGTGAAGAGCGTGCAGGGCTGGCCCGCCCTGCCTACCAGGGAGCTCCTCCTCCTGCCTGCCTTGCTGTGGGGACCTCCTCCTTCTCCTGCCTTCAGAGCGGCATGGAAAAGGGGGCCCTTTCAGGGTCCGGAGTCTGCCAGTCTTGGGCTGAAGCCACGCCGGTGGCTCTCCTGGGCCTGTGGCTTGTGGACTATAGACCTTGCTACTGGATTCCTCCTCATTTCACTATAATAAACTCTCCGCACAGAGACACACACTCTGTTGGTTTGGTGTCTCTAGAGAACCCTAATAAACACAGGGTCCAGAACGCCCCCACTGGTATTTAAGCCACAATCTTCTGGATGGACTCGAGTGGAGCCTGCAAGACAAGAGCTCTGTGGGCTGGACACCCCATGCCAGGGCTCAGTTTAATCCAGCCAGCTCAGGAAAGCCCCGTCTATGAGCACACGAGCCCCTGAGAGACATCTAGACACAGCCACAACAGGTGAGGAGTTCAATGTCATCCTTCAGCTCTGAGCCCTGCTTTTCTAACACCATCTGATGAGGGATCCTTTCTTCCTCTAGTGAGCGAGCTCATCGCACTCAGTGAAAAGCAGCTGACTGGAGTTGTCAAGGGTGCTCCTGGACGTCTATTGAGTTTAGATGACTCTGGCTTCCATCGGCTTCTACTTATCTAGTACTACATTGCACTGATTACTGCAGAGCTGTAGTAAATTTGGGGAGGGAAGTGAGCTGCCCAACTTTGCTCATCTTTTTAAAGCGTCTTCTGACTATTCTAGGCTCCCTGCATATTCATGTGGACTTTAGAGGCATCTTGCAGTTCCCACAAAACAGCATTTGCAATTTTATGAAGATCGTGTTCTACCTGTGTATCGGTTTGGGGGAGTAATGCTATTTCAATAATATTAATAATTTCTCAGGTGAATTCTAAAAAATTTATTTAATTCTCTCTTACTTTTTCCCAACAGTTTTGTGGATTTTGATGTACAGTTTTTGTACATCCTTTGTCTAATGTATTCCTAAGTGCTTTGTTCATTTAGATGCTATTGCAAATAAACTTGTTTTTTCTAATTTTGTTTTGGGATTGTTCATTGCAAGTATATATAGATATGTTTTTTTTTTTAATTTTTTTTGGTACTGGAGGTCGAACTCACGACCTCATGCCTGCCAGGTGCTTGTGCCGCTGAGCTAAACCCCCAGCCCTGGATGATTTTTTTGTATTTATCATGTACCATGCAGCCTTATGGAATCACTCATTAGTCTTAATAGTTGTTGCGGGGTTGGGGGGGAGTAGGGGTTCTTTAGGGTTTTCTACATGCAGCGCCAATCTCTCTGTGAACAGAAAAAGTTGTTTCTTCCCATTCTAATCTAGATGATGTAAAATTGATTTTTCTCCCTAATTGCCCTCACTAGAACCTGTAGTAAAATGTCAAGGTCACGAGGTGAGAGCAGAGCTCACTGCTGTGTTCCCAGTATTAGGGGACAGAGTCTTCCATCACTGAGTGTGGTGTTTGCTGTAAGATTTCCAGGGATGTCTTTCATCAGGATGCGGAAGCTTCCTTCTGTTTACAGTGTTTTGAATGGTTTCTATCATAAAAGTTGCAATTTGTCAAATGTGTTTCCTTATCTCCAGAGATGTCGTGTTGCTTTTGTCCTTTTTCCTCTTGGCAGCACACGTCACGCTGATTGGTCTTCAGATGTTTAACCAACATTAGAACCGCACTTGGACATGGTCTGTAACCTGCTGAATGTATTTCTGGCTCGGTCTGCTAGCATTTGGCAGAGGGTGCCTGCACCCATATCCACAGAACCCGGTGTGGACTCTCCTCCTCCCGCGATGCTGGTGTGGTTTATTTCTGAAGACTGATTGAAAGGCTCTGTTTGGGATGCCCAGTCTGAGCCCCTTAGAAATAATTGCCTTTGACAACCCCCAGAGCTCTTAGCTGGTTTTTTTTCTCTCCGTTGTTTTTATTTTTCTGAAAATTGCACATTTTAAATGACATAAGGCGATACCTCTGGGAACCTGACTGCCCCTTACCTTGTAAAAGGTGCTGGTTTTCCTGCTGCGTTTGTTCAGTTGGTTCCTGCACAGTTCTCCGCTGTGTGGCTTCTGAGGTCTCTCCCCGGGTAGTATGGTTGGCAGCTAAGGACTGGACATAGATTTTCTTAAAGGCCCTCATGATGCCTCCTCTGCCTTGCTGGGGGGCTCTGAGTCTCTTGGGGTGCACTGTCATTGCTCCTGTGGGCAGTTCAGTGGCTTGCCCTGCCCTCAAGTGCTCCTTCCACAGAGCTGAAGACCGTGGCAGTGAGAGGCCGGGCCCTTGGTAGGTCTGTCCTAGCTATACGCACAGCCTGGCATGTGTGTGGCCATCTAGATCCCCGAGCTTTTTCCCAAATATTTCAAAGCCCTCCTTGGACCTTGTATCAGTAGTGCTTACTAGAGAAACAGACTTAACATGAGACACACAAATATGCAAGAAATTACAAGATTGGCTTACAATGACCACCACAGAGAGCAAGACATCCGTCTATGCACTGGGGATGCAAAGGATCCGACTGAAGCCCTGGAACTTCGTGCAGTGACCCATGTGAGTCCGCCTCGGGAGGCCGAAAAGTCTGCACCGGGAGCCAGCAGGTGCCATCCAAGGTGAAGGCGAGGACTGGAGCCCCCTGAAGGAACAGAAGCGAGCCTCCCTTCTGCGTTTCCCTTTGATTCCATCCTGGCTCCAGTCCCCACTAGGGTGGGTCTTCCACACCCAGAATGATGCTGAGCCAATCTCGTGGGTGCTTCTCAGTCAGTCGCCCCAGACCTCTCGTTTCTCCAGTGTTTCCTTGACCTTGACCACACACTCCTTGTTTATCCCGGTGGGCAGCGCCGGCTCAGGGCTGTGGGGCAATCGCTGGTGGTTTCTGACAAGTGCCTTGGGTCTCTTAGCTTTTGTGCAGGCAGCAGCTCAGACTCGAGGTGCACAAAGGACCCCCTTTTGGTGGTTTCCAGTCTCACGTGGTGGAGCTCCCAGGTGTGCAGCTCCCTGCTTCTCCAGAGCTCCGGTCTCACTCCGTCTCCCCCACGGCCACAGGGGCTGGTGTCCACACCTGGGGGGCTCAGGCTGCTTCTTCCACGAGGACCCATGAATTTCACGCAGATTTCACCGGGCCATGCGGTGCCTGGACACTCAGTCAAGTGTTGTACAGGATGTGTCCCTGGGGGGTTCTGAGCTAGGTTGGCACGTGAACAAGTGACCGATGTGCGGCAGACACCCTCCCGGTTTGGTGGCCTCCTCCGTCCACCTGACGTCTGCAGGCTGGGACTCTGCCTTCTCCTGCCTTTGAACTCATGCTGAGAAATCAGGTCTGCGAGCTCTGGGCCCGACGGCTGCAGCCTGCTGCTCCACCGCAGCTCCCTGGGGTCTCCAGCTCCCAGACTTCAGGTCTCTGGGCTCATCGGCTCCTTTAATCACGTGACCCAATGGCTCAGGACTGCACAGGCTGTGGACAGAGATGGCTAGCGTCTGTGACTTACATCTCTGCTGGTTTCTGTTTGTCTGTGGAGCTCTGAGTAGGCAGAGGAGGAAGAGGGACAGCGGCAGTCGGAACACCTCAGAGACCCCTGGTGTCACTGAGAGTCCGTCCTGAGAGCCACTGCCTTGCTGCCCGGTGGCGTCTGTCCTTGCCGGAGGGATGGAGTAGCATGGGGCTGGCTGCCTCCCTCCTGGCATCGCTGGGCATCTCTGTCCCGTCCCCACCGCTGAGCTGGATGACACTGGGCCAGGACCGGCTCCACTCAGCCTCCGGTCGGATTGGTCTCGTCTGAGGCTCTGTCCCTCCACCTCCAAGCTCAGGACTATCACTGGCCAAGTCCCAGAGGAGACAGCCGAGCCAGCTGCTCACTCAGCTGGTGGGGGGCTGTCAGGTCGGGGCCCTGCAGGGCTTGTGAGCAGCCGTAGGGAGGAAAATAGCCGTTACCACACCACTGCCTGAAGGCTTCCACCGGTCACGCGGTCCCTTAGGGACATGGCAGGCATGGGTGATGGCACTGGCACTGGCCCCTCTTCAGCCCTCCGCCCGGAGCCCTGCATGGCTGCTTTGTCCTTCCACCCATTCGAGACACAGGGGTGGCACGCTGGCCCTGGGGCGGGGCTGTGCCGGGCTCTGGGGGTGCACCGTGAAGGGGGAGCTCCCAGCCCCGCCGGAAGCTGAGCACAAGCCTGGCAGTCCCTGTCACGGTGGCAAGGGGGGCTCGGCCTGGGTGAGGGTCCCTAGCACGATGCCGCCAACCTCAGTCCCCACGTATTGGGGCACTCCTAGCACCCAGGTTCCCAGGACAGGGCCTGTGTGGAGGGCTGGGACCCGGGCTGGCCAGAGCCCTGGCCGAAACCCTTCTGTGACACTTCGTGTCGAGCCGACACTGCCGGGGCAAGCAGGGCCGGCTGCTCCCTTGTCTGCTGCATGAACAATGCTGGATTCTGACCTCAGGTTGAGGGCGACCTCCTGTTCCATGCTGTGTGCACATGTGAGGGCCAGTGTGTGGGCGCACGCGGCACCTCCCCCTGAGAAAGACCTTCTGTGTGTAAGGACGGCTCCTAGCCCACACCGCTCACCCCAAAACTCTTACAGCAGGCGGGGTGCAGAGTAGTGTGATGGGTTAAAAGAGGGAGGGGAAGAGAGGAGAACCTGGGGCGGCGGATTCTCCTGCCCACAGGGCTGCGGTTATTTCGCTTGCATCTGGAGAAAAGCAGGCCCCTTCCAGCCTCAGGATGAAGGCTCTGAAACAGCCACAGGTTCCCCCCCAGCCGCCGCCCCTACCCGGGGCTCAGGACTCTGCGCCCAGGTCCTCTCAGGATGAAAATCTGGTCCTGAGCGCCCTTTGAATCCCAAGCTCTGCCCCTGGATGGAGCCCAGCCCTGTGGCTCAGGGCCTCGCCGCCTGCCCAGCTGCCTCCTGCTGCTCCCCTGAGACCCGGCCCAGCTCCCCTCTCTGGCCCCCACTCCAGCCTGACTCCCTCCCGCACCCCTCTCCCACCCAGCCCGGGCTCCTCCCCTGCTGCGCTGACCTCAGATTTCACACCTTTGTGCCGTGAGACGCAATCATTTGGCTCCATGTCCTGGTTGGTCCGTCTCTTTCCCCAGTCACCCCGAGTCCGCGAGGCAGGGCTTCTCCCAGCTGCCCACCAGCGCCTGGGCACAGTTCCCCGCCCTGCGCAGACTGGATGCTTCCTCTGTGCCACGCGGGGCCAAGCCTCCTCCAGGCAGCCAGCACTGCTGTTTGCAGAAGGCTGGAGGACGAAGTCCCCAGTGGCCCCCGTCCCTGCTCTGTCCTGCTGTCACAGTGCGGAAGCGGCCTGGGTAAGGACACACCCACACAGCGCAGCTCCGCCTCACTGCTGCACTTAGAGACCTGGAATTTGATGTCGCTGCCACACATCACAAGACACTGTCTGCCAATCTCCCTTTTAAAAATGCCAAAGAATAGCCCTTACCCGCAGACTGCATGAACACAGGTCTGGGTGACCCTGGGCCACGCAGCTGTCGGGTTTATTGATCCCCACCCTGCGAAGCTCCGGGGAGAACTGAAAACCCTGGTGTTCACTGAGTGGCTGCTGGCTCTCTGCTGGGCTCAGAGAGGGCGAGGCACAGGGGAAGGGGATGCGGTCTGCAGCCCGGGGCCCGCACACCTGCTCCCAGGTGTCCAGCAGACAGCACGGGGCAGCAGAGGACCAGGGCTGGGCAGCTGAGGGAAGAGGCCCTGGTCCACCGTGCGCAGCAATGGCTCTGACCGCGAGGGCACTGATGGGGAGGAGCCCCGAGGGCTGCGGATCACCGGGCTCTGGAAGACGCACCCACCCACCGGGCCCAGGACTTCCTGTGGGACCCAGCTCGGCTCAGCCAGGCCGCAAGGAGCCGACAAAGTTCCCTCAGTCACTGCGAGCAGCCCGGATCGAGGCCAGGAAGGACAGAGGCCCAGGCAGCGGCAGCCCTGAGCGTGATGACTGAGGGATCAACGTCAGGGCGGAGGGCTCCCTGGCAGCGCACCCCACCCCGTCCCACGCTTCTATCAGTGATAGACATGGGCCTAACAGGCCTCTCACCAAACCTGCAGACCAAAGCTCAGGGGCGGCTGATGTGGTAGGAGACAGACTCCGGGTACAAAGCCTCTTGACAGACGGGGACAATGCACTGTGGTGACCACACTGGAACTGAGCAAGGCTGAGACCGAGGTTCTCCCAGAGCATGCACGGGGCTGGCGCTCAGGCCTGCAGACTGGGCCTGGCATTATTAGATGGGCTGCCCCACCCCCGACCCCAGCACCCTGCAGGGAGGGGGCTAGCAGAGGGCAGGACACGACCGCTGCCCACACCATCGTGGTGTGTCCCATGTCACCGTTCCCTCCAGGGGACACTCGCCGTGAAGGCCACGTCCAGGGTGCAGTGACCAGCACCTCACACTGGCTGGGTCCAGACGACCTGAGATCCATCCCAGGAAGACTGGAGAGCTGCCCTGCACCCGCGTCTCTCCTCGGAAGGAGGGGACTCATCCCACGCCCTGGCAGGAGTCCGAGAGGGTTGCTAGGCAGAAGCGGCAGGGAGGCTGACTTCTGACAAGAGGTGCTGGGGACAGAGGGAGCTGGCCGTTGGGGACGAGGCTCTGCACTGGCAGCAATGGCCCCGCTGAGTCGCCATCTGGCAGAGGCCCACGGGAACACCTCCCTAGCAGATGGCACTGCAGCAAGCTACTGTCCACCCTCACTTGGGAGAGGAGACAGCGGAGGCCTGAGCATAGCCCGTGGGAGCACTGAACCCTGGCCGGACCTGGCTCCCTGCCGCCTTCCGGTTGAGCCTTTGGGATTCCTCCCTTGGGGCCTAAGTGACATAAGTTAAAGAGCAGCAACGCATGTGCTGGGGTCCGGGGAGAGAGGCTGGACGCAGGGTGGCAAGGCCAGCTATCAGGGCATATATCCAGCTGACCCTCACACCTTCCGAGGCTTTGGGGAGGTGACCGGATCACGGGGTGTGATTCTCACCAGCGGATTGTGATGTTGGGAGGTGGAGCTGGGTGGGAGGGGGGCTCACTGGGGTGGGGTGTGTCTCCCCTCTCCTCCCTCGATCCCTCTCTGCTTCCCATTGCCATGCATCTCCTCTGCGAGGCCCCCTTGCCGTGCCACCCTGCCTTGAAGCCAGCTGACTGTGGACTGGCACCTCGTAAACTGTGAGCCACAGTAAGCTCTCCTCTCTCCTTGGAGCTGTGGGCATCAGATATTGCGTCTCAGTGACGAAGAAGCAACTAAGACGGCAGCCGGTGACTCAGGCCCTATCCCTGAGCCCAGTGCTGCCTCCGTCAGACAGAGCACCTGCTTCCGGATGCCACTGAGTCCCAGGCAAACGTGTGGGGAAGGGGGTGCCCTCCCAGGGCCAAAATGTGTCTCAGACATACAGACCAGGGTTCGAGGCCCATCACAATCCATGGCGGCCGGTCAGGGAGAGCAGAGGCTCAGCGCCGGCCAGGGGTCCCCAGTTCCCTGCTGACCCCATGGTCTGCTTTGCGGCTCCTCCTTGTGAGGAAGGGAGTGGCAGAGAGGAGGGTGGAGGGCTCCGCTCAGCGCCCCCGGAGGTGGAGCCCCCATTCATCCTTCATGCAGGAGGGGATGGGGTCCCCTGCAGGCCCTCCCCTTGTCTCCTCACAGTCACACAGGCTGGAGGTCGGGGTCACCTGAGGAACCCTGGGGGCAGCTGCCTCAGCATCAATCCCCAGGAAAGCTTGGAGGTCTGGGCCCAAGCCTCACCTGGACCACAGACCCATCTAGCAGGGCCGAGGACGGGACTGGGCGGGCAGTGCGGGGTGGCCGGGCCAGCCTGCCTGTGTCGGCACCATGAGGGACCAGGCTTCCCTCTGATCTTCTGGGGCTGCCTTCAGGGCTCCCACAGCCCCGGCTTCCAGACCCAGGCACCGGTCCTCCACCCAAAAGCAGAGGCTTGTGCCACCGAGGACAAAGCCCACCGGGGTGAGGGGGACCTGAGCTGGAGCACCGAGGGTGCTGTCAGCTACCTGGGCTCAGTTTGGCCCCTAAGATGTCTGACTCCCGTTCTTCTCATTCAACACAGATCCAAAAGCTGCAGAGTTCTTCCTGAACACAGAAGCATCAGAACCTGAGCCCAAACCGGGCCCGGAGCAGACACGAGTCTGGGGAAGGGACTGGAGCAGGTCCGGCGGGGCTAGGCAGGGCCCCGTCCTCAGCACCCACACCAAGAGCCCTCCCAGTCAGAGGGCGTCGTTGGGGCGCTTCCAGGCCTGGGTGTGCTCCTCCCTGATGTCTGGGAAAGGAGGAGGAGCAGGAGGGGGGAGGAGGAAGCGGTGGGACAAGCCCAGTGGGTGTCAGCGTGCACCAGGAGGGTGCAGCCTCGTGGGAGGAGCCCCCACCGTCAGGTGCTCTCGAGCCACCAGAGCAGAATCAGAAGCTGGGGATGAAGATCAGTGGGCTTTCATTTCTTTGGGCTTTAATTTATACAAGTAAGGAGATTTCAATTAGGATATTCATTTTTCTCTGGAAACAAAATAATTGGAAGGGCGCTCACCGCCCCAAGGAGGGCAGGGCTGGCCAGGTCCTGACGAGGATGCAGGAATGGTCTGGGAGACGGTGGGGTGGCGTTGGGTAGTGGGAGAGGGCCGGTGGCAGTGCAGGCCCTGTCTGGCTGCCACAGGGCCTTGCCCAGAAGCTCAGCAATGTTCACTCAGGCCCAAGTTGGACACCAAGCTGACCAGCAAGTAAGGACGTCCACCTGCAGGCCTCCTGGAGCCCCCCTCGGGGTCCCTGAGGGGCTCCCTGCCCCGTGCTGCTCCAGCCTCCCAGCCTGCACCTGCAGCAGAGGGCAGCAGGGCCCTCCGTGGTTTCCATCGGGCGCCACTCCAGGGTCAAAGGAGATGGCCTGCGCGCCACCGCGTGCCCACAACACCAGTGACCGGAAGCCCTGCACTTTAAGGCACTGGGCTGCATTAATAACGGTTTACCTGATTTGGTTCCCTGTCTGCCCTGACCTCAGTACGGAGGGAAGGGGGTTCACTGACTCCAGCGCACGGCTCCGAGCAGGTGCTGGGGGAACACGTGGCTCAGGAGGCCCTGGTCCGCACAGGTGGGGTGGCCGAAGCCCGGGCAGCCAGGTGCTGTCCCTGAGGATGTGGCCCAGGGCTGCAGACATGCGGGAAGCCGGGTGCACGGGCACTGAACCCGCAGCCTGCGTGCCGACCCCAGCGGAGCCTCCCGGGGTGGAGGAACTGGGTGCCTATCTTGCCCTGAGCAGACTGGGCTTCCCCATTTCCAGGCTGGACAGCTGCTTGGGGTCAGGTGAGCTCACGTGTGAAAAGGGCCTCCTGCCGGCCGGAGCAGGGAGGAGACGCCAGCAGCCCTCACCCTGCTCCCCCTTTAATTAGATAAAGACAAAGCGGCCATTTCCTGGATGACCCGGCCCAGGGCACGGCTTTCCTTCCAGGCTTCCTTTTCAATTATACGAGTAGTAACAGTGGATTAAAAAAACTGCAGAAAATACAGACATTCACACCCTCCTCTCGCCACATCCCCTGAAGTCACGGCGAACAGGAAGGCGCCTGTGTGCTCTTCGCACATTAGCACGCACGTGTTTTTTTAATGAAGTGGCATCCAAACAAGGCCGCTGCTCCTTTGGCTTTCAGTTCCTGGAAGCCAGGGCCGCCCAGGGCCTCCCAGGGCCACAGCTCGCAGCCCATCTCCCCTCCCAGGGTCGCGCGGTGTCCGCTGGTCACCGGGCCGGGCCGGTCCAGTCTCTTCCTCTGTCACTGCCTGCTAAGCACAGCACTGCCCTGAACTGGCCTCCGCGTTAGGCTCCGCGCATGCGTGTTTCTCCCGGGACGCACTGCGGAGGCGGCCAGGAGGCTTCCGCCCGCGGCGGGCGCTGGAAGCTCGGAGCGCGCGGGTCTCTGCGCCCCTTCGATGTTGCCTATACCTTATTCTTTGTCCTTGAGGTAAATCGCAGTCATGCCTGGCTGATTCACCTCACGGGTCTGTTCATGTCAGGCTGGATCAGGCAGCTCCCCACCACGGACACCCAGACCCAGGACTGCACCGCCGAGTCGCAGGAGCGCAGGAGACCACGTGGGCGCTGAGGGTCCCGCGGCGCTGACTTTAAAGGGTAAAGCGCCGCCCCTAAAGGAGTTCGTGTGTGGGAAGAGGAAGCAGCTCTCACAGGAGCTTTAGGGCCTATTCTCTCCAAAGGGAGTGCTGGGATTTGAACTCAAGGCTTCTGGGGACAATGTGGCCTGTCCCCCCCCCCCCCGCACAGCCCGCCATGCCACCATCTGCTCCAGAGGGCCCCCCTCGCTGCTGGCGCTGGTTCTTCTCAGGAGCCTCCCTGTCGGCAGCCCCTCAGTGAGTGTCACCCTGCTCCTTCCCACACTCTCGGTTTCCCTGGATGGGCTGTCCATCCCTCTGCCCCGGGTGCAGGGGACCTCACGGGGGTGTCCCCCGGGTGCAGGGGGCCTCACGGGGGTGTCCCCGGGGGGAAGGGGACCTCACGGGGGTGTTCCTGGCTGTGGGGTTGCCTGCTAGGAAATCCCTGGGCAGGGAGAGCAGCGAGGGGTAGGCGGAGACTCCCTTCTCCACGCGGATGTGAACGCATTAGGAGGACCTCAGAGGCCCTGCCGCCCGGGGCCTGGTGCACCCCTCCCCAGGGGAGTCCCAGGGACAGTGAGGAGTACAGCGGACACCTCCTGAGTGCACAGTCAGCTGTCCTGAGCCAGCTGCAGGGAGAAGTCGCCAGGCGTCCGGCAGCAGTGCCGCTGCTTCTGTCCCCGTGGTAACGGCGAGATCTCAGGTCCTTGGCTGCGGAAGGGGTGGCCCCTTCAGCCCAGAGCCGTGCCGGACGTCCTCACAGAGCCCCGACCTTCCCTGCCTCCAGGGCCTGGAGCTGCAGATACAGCAGCTCCGTGGTGGGCAGGAAAAGCCTTGCTTTTGGACAAACAAAAGCAAATGGAATGGGAGGTGTCGGGCAGGCTGTGCAGGGCACCTGGGAGCAGCAGGCGGCTCCAGAAGACTCAGGTAGCGGAGGCCGACAGTGGCTGAGCCCTTCTCTAACCCTGGCGGATTTTCTAGGCCTGACACTGACCTCCGCAGCGTCTTCCCACCAGGGCCAAACTGCAGCCCTGCTCATCGCCAGACAGTCTTCTCCCAGCCGGCACGCGCCCCGAGCTGCCCGCATGCCCCGGCCATCTGGGCTGCAGCCAGGAGAGGCAAGTTACCCAGCCCGGGACCCCAGGCACCAGCAGCCCCACTGCACCGCCCCTCCTTGTGGCCTGTCCCCAGCTGCCACCACCTCTCTGCACCCACGGCGTCACCCCAGCTGCTAGGAGCCCCACATTAGCCTCCAACTGTGGCCTGCACTCCCGGAGGCTGAGAAGAGGGGCTCGGCCCTTCTTAGCCGGCAGCATCTCAGCCCCAGGCTTTGCAGGTAAAGTGTTTGCTGTCAAAAAAAAAAAAAAAAAAAAGAACAAACGCATCCCTTGTGAATCCAGCGGGACAGTTGCTGCAGGAACACCCTATGGGGCTCGGAAAACCCAGCCCACCGGCACACGGGCGCCAAGTAGGGGAGCTTTGGCCTGGGGTGCCCAGCCCCTCTACATGCCCACGCTCTCCTCCCCCGCAGCAGCTGCTCCCCAGCTTGGAAAGTGGGGGGGGGAGCAGACAGGGAAGAGCGAATGCTTTCCGAGAAACCAGCTATGCCTGCTGGTCATTTTAATTAACCATGGAAATGAGGTCTGTGTTTCCATTCTCATTAGGATGATTATTCTCTTTCTATAGGAAAGGCAGCTCCTGGTGACCTCAGGGTCCGAGCCTGGGGCTGGGCCTGCCTGTGTCTCCATGGCGTGGTGGGGTGAGTCCTGCAGCAAGATAGGGGCCCATCACAGGGGACACAGCTGTCCTCCTGAACGTGCTCAGGGCATTTGCATGCTATTCATTCACCCATTCATTCTCTCATTCACTCATTCATCAAACACCGTGGAAGCCTCAGCAGGCCCGCCCCTGTCAGACGCCAGCTTTCTCGGGATATTTTTGTTCCACATTAGATTCACATTACACCCCAAGAGGGTCACAGAGAATGCAAATGACAAGGACTTCAGTGCCTTATAGTGTCCTACTCTGCTGTCTGCAAAGAGTGACTTCAGGCCACTTGACTGTGTCCAGAGGTCCCATCTTGTCTCAAAGATGGGACCTTTCTGTCTTTAGTATTTTGGATCAGGCATCCACACCTGTCCTTGGGTGTCCCGGCACTGGGGGTCCGTTTATCCTGCGTCCGTCCCTCTTCTCTCCCGGGAGTCCTCTTTAAACTTGGTGATTATCAGGCCTTTGACTTCAGAACATCTCCGCTCAGCCGGCCCATTCCTTTTCTGCTGCCCCGAGTGGAACTTGGTCCTAGAGATGGGAGTGGTTCCGCTGGGTCCTGCGGGCTGTGTGCGGCACGTGCCTCCTCCCCAGCTCCCCAGCCCCTTGCCACAGCGCGCCTCTGCCTGTGGGGACCCCGCACCTGCCAGCTCACGGTCAGTCTGGTGGCTGCAGAACAAGGGCTTGGTAATTTTATTGTCATTTCTGAATGTATGAATGTATGTCATTTCTGAATAATGCTGGCATTATTTCTGCCTAAGGTAACTTGTGAAGAACTTCGTCATCAGCTGTTTAGTAACCCTGCTGTACCTCGCATTGCAGTTCTTCCTTTCCCCTTGTCTTCGGTTTTTGGGATGAGGGATTGCCACAGCAACTGCCCATGGTTGCACTTTATCTTGTCTTTGAGCGTCCTTAGGAAGTTATAACTGCTTTCCGTCAATGCCAGCCATACTCCTCCGTACTCCGGTCGTCTCCTCGCCCTGGTCCCTCTGACGTGGACACAGAGCCTGTGACCAGCTTCTGCGTGTGCGGCCCGGCAGCTACTCCGGCTGCCCTTGTGGGCCCCCCGCCTGGGAACCACACTCGGTCATTTTTCCAAAAGCCCTGATTCTTTTTTAGTGGAAAATTGTGTTTAGAGAACGTAATGGAGGTGCAATGGTACTCATTACTCTGGACTTCAAAACTTCTGGACTTTTTACTGGAATGGGCAAGGGAATATAGATATGCAGTTCGAAAAAGAGGAGTACATAATCAGTTGATGCTGATATTTCCAATATAGACTGAGGACGGCTGGGCTTTGCCTAAAATCGGTTTTATGCTGGACAGTATGCTTTCCTTTATGCTGGAAATCTTGACTCCAAGTGACATCAGTGTCATTGCTGTATGTTTTATTGTGCAAATATACATAAGACTGTTAGGAATAGCAGTATTCCTGCTAACAATAAAATCCGAATACGGAACATCTCTGACTCATGAGCATTGGAGCTGTGGACTTTCACAGATGGGAGCAGACCTTGAACTGTGAACGTTTGTAGATGCAGAGAAATCGTGGACGCCGTCCTGCTTTGCTCTGTGTGAGAGTCCACAGCGGTGCAGGCTCAGTCAGAGCCCAGCACCCTGGAACCAAGAGGAAAGCAGAACTGATGTGGAGGGGCCGGCAGGAGCACAAAGCAAGAGCTGTGCAGAGATTGGACCAAACGTCACAGTGTTTTCATGTCTCTGATTGGTTCCTTCATGCTTCACGTTGTACATTTGCATCAAAGGTGTATGAGAAATATTTTCCTGGACTTATGAATGAATCTGACTTATGAAAGTTCTCTCAGAACGGAACTTGTTTGAGCGTCAAGGATGTGCTCTACAGGCCCTTTATACTTAAGATGCATTCCTTTGCAAAGGTGCGCCTGGGGCATTGATTTTAAAGTCACTTACAATAATGATTCCTTTTTTCTGTGTGTGTATGCCTCCAGCTCCGAATACAGTGTATTTTCAACTTGTTTCCAAGTTTCATGGCATTATTTTCCTTTGGATTCAATCTTTAAGAATTATTTAAAGTTTATGTTGTTTCAAAATCAAATCTCTCAAATGAGGTGCATTCCAAGGGCCCTTTCCCCTCTTTTTTTGTACCCTCATCTCCGTAGCTAGCTGTTTAATCCATTTCTAACTTAGGGTTTCACTTGTTTTCTTCTATCTCTCCCTTTCTAAAAAAGTCCTATTTTTGGAGTATTACTCTGTTCCTGTGGTTTTACTTGGACTTAGGGTCCGTGTTGCGATCACCCTTGTTAGGGCAAAGATCCCCTCCCTTTACCTTGTCGCCGCTGTCCTGGGATGCATGTGCCAAAGATGGCTCAGCAAACTGCTCTCAGGTGGGCTGCAGACTTGGGCCATTATTATTATCCCTAAAGATTAGGAGATTTGTAAGAAAATAGCGCAATCTAATATATGTCTTAAACCACCATCTGTACATGTGCTCCTAACCTGGGGTTAATTTAGAGACCGCAATTGTCTTAGTTACTTTTCTCACCCAACACACACACACACACACACACACACGCGCGTGACGTGGATTCCCGTGGGGCAGGGCCTTTGTCTCTTCCCCCTCTCTTCTGAGCCCAGCTTGCAGGCACCGCCTGGAGAAGGCCCCGGGGTGGAGGTGGGACAAGACCACGTGACTGAAAACTCCTCTGAAGGGCTGTCCACTCGGGGAATGGCGACCCCAAGAGCAGAGGGGTCACCACCTGAGTTCCGAGAGATAGCACCTACCAGGAGCGTGGGGAAGCCCAACCCAGACGTGACACCGGGTCTGTCTACACTGGGGACAGCTACGATCCCGGCCACGGTGTCCAGGTGCTGCTGGGTGTGGCTGTGTCTCCCACACCCCGTGGCAACTGGTTAGGGCCATGAGACTGGGTCCCAACTGTGCATTCTGGGTCGGAGTGGAAAGAGACCCTTGGGGACTGAGAAGACGGCAGCCCATTTCTTTACCTCCACCTCCTTAGCCCATGACAAGCCAAGGTGGCCGCAACCCCAGGGACCTCGCAGCCTCAGGCACAGTACCACGGGTCCCTGAATCACGCCGTGGAAGGCCTCACGTGAGAGGGAGAACTCCGCCTCTTGCTGCCGGTGGTCTCTTCCTCCCGCAGACCGGCCTGCTCCCCTCCGTTACGGGGAAAACGCTCGTCAGCACTGAAATTCCGTGCAGAACGCCTGGCATTTCCTAAATCATTTGTTATTTATGGGAAAATTCCGCTGCACCCCCTGGCACTCTGAGCGTGCGATGCTGTCCAGTTGGCTCTGTCCCCCGGCAGATGGAGCTCCTCCCAGGGAAGGCAGGCGCCTCCAGCCTCCAGGACAGCCGTGCTCACAGCTGCTACAGAAAAACACAAAACAAGGTCCTTACTAATGAGTGTGCTGCTGCTGGACGGGAGCTTCTGACTGGGAGGTGGCAGAACAACCCCGGGCCGCTCTGGCAGCGCACCCCCAGGTCAGCCTGCCCACAGCGGCGGGGAGGTTCCCTGCACTGCGGTGGGACGGCAGGGGATCGGCACAGAACGGGAGTGGGGCCACGCTGCTCTCGGAGGGAAGCAGGTTTTATTGACTTGCTGGAGTGGCTCACCTTGGTCATTCCCATTAGCCAAGGGCACAGGTTCAGAGTCTCTTTTTTCTTGTGGCCATTAGCTGGTCACGGTCAACTTGTCCTAGCAGCTCTTGGAATTTCATGCAGTTATGAAAACATGTCACTTTGAGGGTGGAGCTGTGGGAAAACAAACAAACAAAAACAAGGGTGGGGGTAGGAAAAAGATGAGAGAAGGAAAATGAAAACCCTTCCCAGACCCCGGCGGTGCTCAACAGGTCCACGTGCCGAGTGGAGCAAGTCCAGCCCCGAGGCAGCAAAGAGGACAAGCACAGTGTGAAGACGGCTGCCATGTCTCCTCCTCCCTTTCCAGTCACCCCTAGACGTCTGCGGGTCCAGGGGAGAGTCCGTGCTTTCAGGAAAAGTGGCCTTCCGGTCCCCAGGAGGGAACCAAGGAACGGTGATCACACCCCATGGGTCAGGGATGTTATCTTCGGCAAAGCCAGTGGGAACTTATCATGGCTCAAAAACATGGTGAATGTTTAAATGAAGCAATTATTGCAGTAAAAAACACGTTATCATTAACCCCCCCAAAATCCCCCGCCTCATGTTGAATACACTTTTCCCATTGCTCTCGCCACTTTCTGAGGCAGCTCTGTGAGTCCTCTTTCCTGAGTGTCTTTAGGGGTGTGGTCAAAAACACAGTGAATGCTGCTGCTGCTGCCATCTAATGGAAAGGCGGGCTCGTGAGCGCCTGACGCTGTGTGCGCGTCCTCCTTGATCAGTGCGTCTGGCACTGGGAGGCTTCCGGCTCTTCTGCAAAGCCAAGATGGCCGTGAAAGGTCAGCGTTTTGAACCCATTCAGAACATAGGGGCAGCCAGGGCAGTGTGACTGGACACTCATGTGCTCAGGCCCGGCGGGGACAGAGGTGGGAGGGAGAGCTCTCTGGAGACCGAGGAGCCACCTGGCAGTGCCTCGGCCTTCCGGGGCTAAGCTGACCCCACAGGGCCAGGGTCCTGGGCTCAGCAGCTACATAGATTGGCAGGAGGTGCACTTGTCCTTGAGGCTGCCACCGGCCTCTGCTTGCCTCTCCACACCACCCACCGCTCCCTCCCCTCGCTCCGCACTCTGCCCTCTTGTCGGGCTTGCTCCTTCCTGGGCACCGGCCCTCCTTGCCCTGTGCACTCTCCAGAGCCCCCCAGCCCCAGCCGCTCCGGGACAGCTCCTCCCAGCCGCTCTGGAGCTCTGGGTGCTGCTGCTTCTGGGTGGCACTGAGCAGGGATTTAGGCACAGCTGGAGACAAGCGGTCCAGATTGGACTTGGGCCCCCATCCTGGGGCAGGTGGGGGTGGGGGCGTTTTCCAGAGATGGAGGATGCCAGGTCAGGGTTGGAGGCACCCACTCCACATGTGGATCCTGGCCCCGTCTCATACGAACACCTGCCAAGTGTCCAGGGAGGGAGCGGGGAGGGGGACAGATGGGCAGCAGCCAGGTCGGTCGGGGTCCCTGTGACGCCCTCAAGGGGACAGGGCTGAGGGTCTCGGGCAGTGTTGTCGGCTCCGTGCCTGCTCAGTTCACGCAGTGTGCTGTCCCACGTCCCCACCGTGTTGGTGCACGTGGCAGGAGTCCTTCTTGTTGTGGCTGGAGGGTCTTCCTCTGTGTGGGCGTGTGTGTGTGGGCGTGTGCGTGTGTCACATTTTCCCACCCCATCTTCCATCACAGACCTCGGGGCTCCGGTATCTCAGGGATTCTGATGAATGCTGCAATGCACATTGAAGGAAGATGCCACCCCAACATGCTTGTTTCAGCACCTTAGATATGCATGCGAATGCATCTGATCTGGGTTGCTTAATTATACCCGAAGAAAGCTGAAGGGGAGGAGGCAGCAAGACATGAAAATGAGGTAAATCAACCCAGAACGATCCCGATGCTTCAGATGTTCCAGGTTGCGGCCAGCCCTCCACCAGTGCCCTCAGGAAGCCCTCCCAGCCTTAGAACGACAGAGGATCCAACACCTCAGGTCACGTGGGTTATATCTATTGACAGTTACCATAGGAGAAACTGACACTGAAATATGCTTAAAGTGTCTGCTTATTTCTTTATTTAAAAATTGCAATAAACCCACTACATATAAACATAACCTATTTTTAATGAAAGTTAAATATTTTCCAAAACAAAGTGCAAGTTTGTGAGACAAGCAACATTTCCCTTTTTTTAATATTTCTGTACATCTCCTTAGTGTCTGGTTTAATAGAAGACAGATGGATTCTCATATTCTCTTCCGCATTCGGATTGTTGCAATATGTTATTTTGGGGGAGATGCACACAGATTTGGCCTTGCACAGATCAGATCTATAGTAGAAAAATGGGAGAGCATTTAAATAGATTTTTCAGATTGTTATAGAGTTTCTTTTTTGGTGCTATACCAAACTCTACCATGTGGGAGTTTATTGCAGGCCAGGGGCAATATAGGGCCTGATGCCATATCAGGAATCTTCCATAGCATACAGCATTTATTTAAAAATTGTTCAAGAAAGTCTACTGTTGAGTAAAGCTGACATTTGTGACACTGTAAGCTGTGGTAATTTGGACCGTGAACGTCCCCCAAGGCCCACATGTTGAAGGCTTGGGCCCAGCTGGGTGCTGGTGAGGGGTGGAAAAGTTTTTGCGTCCTCTGGGGATGTACTTGAAGGGAACGGTGGGACCCAGGCCCTTTTCTTTCCCTCTCATTTCATGGCCACCACATGAGCAGCTTCATCACACTCCTCCCAGGATGTGCTGCCCTGCCACTGGCCCAAGTGATGCGGGCCAGGTCCATCAAAGGCCAAGCCAACGTGAACCTTTTCTTCCAGAAGTTACTGATCTCAGGCGTTTCATTACAGTGACAGAAAGGCGATCAACACACATTCTTTCAAATCAAAAGGTCGTCCCATGAAAAGCATGGCCCATCTACCTGTAACTTAAACGGGGTGTGAGCGCCATTCCTCGGGCGGTCACACCTCCTTGGTGTGCGACAGAGCACACAGTGTCATTCCTGCCACGCAGAGCGGAGAGGAGCACCCAGGGGTCAGAGGCTAATGACATTAATGTCTCTCACCACTTCATCAGGGACACTCTTACACAAACTTGTGTTCTTGTCTCCTATCGTATTCTTCTGCTTG
Organism: Dasyprocta punctata; assembly: GCA_004363535.1. Taxonomy (NCBI): domain Eukaryota; kingdom Metazoa; phylum Chordata; class Mammalia; order Rodentia; family Dasyproctidae; genus Dasyprocta; species Dasyprocta punctata. The sequence goes on from RJWM01003937.1 coordinate 100,570, forward strand.
TCTATCTTTCATTTACCATCTCACCTGCAAGGTTGTGGGGCAGAGGATGATAAAGCACCTTGGAAACCCTGTCCTCAATCACACTGGGCATCCTTGTGTGCAGCACTGAAAGAGGGAGGAGAATTCTTGGTAAGATTGGGAAAATAGTTCGGACTTATAAATATCCTGGGATTTTCTCTGGATGGAGGAGATGGTTTGAGAAGCCTGGCCTTAAACGACCCAGCGATAGCCTGGACCTCAGCATCTGACTGGTGTTATCCGAGAAACCACTCGCTGAGGCCAAGCCTTGGTTTCAGCAGCCACAACGCTCCTTCTCCCCCTGATCATTGTTGTCAGATTTGCTTTGCCTCTTATCCCAGGAGCCCGGGCTCCTACTTGTCATGGGCGTGCAGGCCCCACAGCGCTGTCTCTCTGAGATGGACGCTGGCCAGGCCACCGTGCCAGGCCTCTCCGCAGCACAGCGCTGCCCAACTCCCCCGATCCAGGACCCTCTGCTGTGCCGCGGTCTGGCACTCTGTGCCCCTACTCATCTGTCCTGAACCCCCACCCACTCCACGCTTACTTGATGAGCCCCTGTTTCCTAGCAGACACTGGGACAAAAGGAGGAGACGTGGAGAAGTTCCAACAAAGTGAGGCTTCTGGGGGCCTGGCCTGCATCTCACAGGAGCTCGGGTGAGAAGCAGCATTCAGGATAAACTGTAGGGCAAAACGCACAGGGCAGGACCCCGCTGCTGAGCAACGGGGGGACCCACACTAGTGTGGGTGGAGGGAACCCTGTCCACTCAGGGAAGGCGCCCACCAGACACACGCAGTGGGCAGACAGGCTGCGCGTTGGTGTGGGATGCAAACTGGCCTAGCATGGGGCCCTTTCTACCCACTGCGCCCTGCACCCCATCCTCTCATTTCTTTTAGGGAATAACAGGTGCCACCCCCAACCCAGTACAAGACGTGCAAGTCACCAGACTGCTCCTCCACCCCCCAACCTAAGATCAGGTACCCTGTGCCTGGGCATCCTGTCATACCTGGCTGTGGCCACTGCAGCCCCCGTAAGCAGAAGTCCACAGCGGGTGCCCACACCATCACTGTGCTGCGTGCTGGGGGCACCAGCAATGGGCTCATCTGTGTGCGTGAGGCTGGGTTACCATGTCTTTTAAATTCCCTGGATGATTCCGCTGTGGGTCTGGGATTTGGGGTCGGGCACCCTGTCTGAGTTCCACCGCTTCCTGCCTGGGCTGTGGCCAGGGCTGCAGAGGAAGCTTTTCTCCCTGACAACCCCGTACCTCCGCCTGGGCACACAGGCTCTCCAGCGCATCGGTACCAGTCTGCTTTCCCATCGTCGCACACAATAGCGAACATCCACAGGTTAAACAAGCCGGGGATCCTTTCACTCACAGTTTCACAGGGTTCAGTCCATGCCCGGCCAAGGCAGAAATGGCGTGCTGGAAGGCCTGGCGGGGGAGCCCACACTCATGTCATGGTGGCCAGGAAGCAGAGGGAGCAGGGCGAAGAACCAGGGCCGAGAACACTCCTCCCGGGTCACACCCCACTGACAACCTCCGACAAGATTCGGCCTCTGAACAACACACTGGGCTCTGAATTCAGTAACGAATGAGTCCTGATGAGTACAGTGTCCCATGATCCAACCTCAGAACCTTCCGAAGCCCCACCTCTGAACACACGAGATCGGTGCGGGACAGGCTACGTCTAAATTAACGGAAGATTCATTTACACACAGTAAGTCCATGAGTATTTTGGTGCAGACCCCTGATGATTTTCTTTGTGTTTCACATATTTGTGATTCCCAGTAAACAGACGTCTAGAATAGTCCAGTACCCCAGGGGCTGCTCGTGCCTCAGCAGCCCAGACCCTGTACTCTGTGAGCAGAGTTGGGGTGCTGGATCTGAACCACCCTGTGGGCTTGGGCTGTGTGCACTTGATGTCCTTCCCTCAGCAGCCAGGTCCTGGCTCTGCTGCAGAGATCCCCAATGGGAGTCGGCTCCTGAGCACTGACCCCCGTCCCTCAATACTCGCCCCCCTCAGGGAGGACATCTGCCAGGTTGCACGGCCCTGCTTCCCTGCCAGGGCCAGGGCACAGGCGGTGCCACTTGTAGAAGCGCAGAGCAGATGTGCAGACCACAGCGTGGGTGTTTATGAAGTCACGGTGCTCACAGGCGCACAGTCCGTTCGTGTGCAGCAAAGCTCAAGTCTTGAAAACAAGCACATGCAGTCTGTCAAAACTTCATATGTGCACAATGACGCAGTGGTCACAAGAGAGCGGCTGCTGTGTGAGGAGGAGGAGAAAGGGGTGTAAGACCCAAGGAGAGGAGCACGCGGAGAGGTAGGCGTCTGGGGCATCCTGCACCTGGGTCCTGCAAACCAGCCCCAGCTCAGTCACTGTGAACTCCTCTGCCCCAGGACGCAGTCTTCAACCAGCGCAGACCCTGTGCTCATGGATTCTCAGCGCTTCTCAGTGAGTTTCCTGAGTCACTGGCAACAACGAGCTTCCCGAAACAGTCAGCTGTCGCATGGCCCTGGCATCCGCCTGGGGTCCTCTTTCCTACACAGCCTTACTCCATTGCCCAGGCAGCAGCAGCTCCGGTGCCCCTTCTGGGAGAGGCCCCCTGCCCAGCCCTGCCCTGCATCTGGCTCTCCTCGGCACCTGGTTCCTGCGTGCCAGCCCTCCCTGCTGTCTTCCTCCTCCCCTCGTCGGTCCTGGGTTTACAAGGCTGAGGTCACAGGTCTCAGCTGGGACTCTGGGAGCCCTGGGGGTCTCTCAGTGACAGCGCAGACTCCGGTAGTCGAGAGGGAGAGGATGGTGCAAATATGGCCTTGGCTCAGCAACAGGGGCTCCAGGGGTCTTAAAGGAGAATAAGGCCAGACCTGGCTGCCTGAAGGCTGGGGCCTGCATGGAGCTCCCCGCCTCGCCTACAGAGAGCTTCGGAGAGACGCTGATCTCTGGACAGCCACAGCTCGGACAGTGGGCCCAGTGGAGCAACCCTTGGATGTCTCTGTCCAGCCTGGCTGATTTTCATTCAAATCAAACACAGGAAGCTTTGGTTCCCCGCTCCAGTCTGACTGGGTCCTGCACTGCAGCCCAGGCTTGCTCAGTCCTCCACCCTGACAGAGGCAGCGCTGTAAACGTTTTAGCAGAACCGAACTGGGAGCCTTCAGGATCTTCATGGCAACCGCTTACGGGCAGCTCGCTGTCAGGACCTTGCACTGCGGGCGACGGGAGGACGATGACAGAGTCTGGGCTTCGCTGTTGAGCTTGTTTCCAGCTTGGCCGCTGGCTGCACTGCCTGGCGGGGCCTCTGCCCTCTGAGCTGCAGCTCCTCCCTCCTGAGCGAACGAGAGCTGGGGCTGCTTCCCAGGGCCGCAGAGCGGCCGGCGCCCTCGGGTGTCTACATTTTAGAGCAGAGTTCCCGGGCTCAGGTAGATGCCGGTTAGATTATCCCAACTGTGAAGCATTCTTGCTTTAAGAGGTGTCTTAAAATTTATTCTGCGTTACCTTGGAGAGCCGTCTGCTACTAATGCCTGTGCTTATTTCCCCCATGTATCCTGGTGTGGAGAGGCCACGTGACCAACACGGTTTTTCTGTATTTCCCCCCGCATGTATTTATTGATGCAGTCTCTTTGAAAAATTGAGATCCATTTGGTTTAGGGCCAAATAATAACTTAGCTGAAACAGAACGTGCTTTTAACATCACTTGATGTCCAGCGACACAACTTGAACTCAATTAAGCTGCTTCCTGGACACCTTTCCATTTGTGTTTCATAATGGAAAGTGGAGTAAATGAAAAAGCAATCAGCGTAAATATGGAGAATGGACAGTCTCATAATCATCGGATCATTGCTGGAAATTAAAAAGCAGGCGCACAGGCCCACTGCCTCCCCGTGATATTCCACTGGGCGACGCGGACTTGAGGTGGGTGCTAATTAAAGCTGTGCAGTAAAGGGATCGATGGAGTCTGATTTCCTTGCAGAATCCAGATGTGAGAAGGTACTGTCCTCACGGTAATGGTTAATTTTCTTATTGGAGTTCAAAGGTATAGAGACCAGGGCTTTTATTGATAAATGGTCAGGCACTTACGTGCACACTAATTTCCACTGGCCGGCCCAGGCACGCTGGCAATGAATGCACAGCCATGGATGGAATTAAATGCATTTTTCATCATCTGCGAACCTCGGAAGAGGACACGGCTTTCAAGGCCTTAATGAGGGAGAGAGGCCTTCTCTGCAGCCCGTTCCTCGTGATCAGCGCAGGCCACCGCAAAGGCTGGAGGGGCGGGTCCAGCCGTCTGCTGGCCCTGCCCTGGGGTGTCCTGATGACGGGCATGGGTCCTGGGTGCCCTTGAGGCCCAGGAGGGGTAGACTTCTGCTTGTTCACCAAGGGGCGTTGGTGAACTCTGCTGCTCTGTGCCTCGCTCTCCGTCTGAAAGGTGGGGGGCAAAGCTTCCTCGTGCAGGCTGAGGGTGAAACAAGTGTGTGAGGCTGGGAGGGCCACAGCACCCTCACACTCACGGGGCAGACGCTCGGGCCACTGCCACTGCTGCTGCTGCGTACAGAACTCCCCGAGTGTCCCGAGGCCCCCACACCCCTCCCCCTGAGGGCCAGCTCCTTCGCGGCTCCCACCTCTGAGGAAGGACCAGATGGCCTCCAGACCTTTGGCCTCCTGCTTGTGCAAAGTAACCGCCCGGTGCTCTCAGGTCCTGGACCCCGCCTGACTGCGGCACAGGGGTCTCAGGGGGGACTTGCTGCAGGGACACCACGTGGCTGTGTTCACCGCATTCCGCTCCAGGGGCTGTGGGGACACCAGGACGGCAGTGGAGGAGCATTACGGCCCCCCTTGAGGGGAGGAAGGGAGGCCCCTGGCATGCAGCTCAGAGTGTGGGGGGCCCGAGGAGCAGCCGTGCCTGCAGCAGAGGGGCACGGACGTTTTCAGTGCGGCTCACAGGCAGGCGCTTCACGCTCCTGCCTTCCTCAGTGTCGCTCTTGTGCCTCCCGTGGCTGAGCCCGGCTGGAAGGCAGAGGGCGGCAGCCAGTGCAAGGTCTGTGCAGAGCAGCCTAGGACAGAAGAGGAGTGGGCCGGGGTGCAGAACAGGGGACCCCGGGAATGTGGAGCCCAGGGCACAGACAGGCCCCCTCCGAAGTCTCTCTGTGTGCCCTTTCTCCAGGGAGCACAGCACGGGGCTGCGTGTGCAGGGCGGCCACGCACAGCCCGCGCTCTGTCCTGGATCTGCTCGCTCTGGACTGCTGCCTACCAGGGGCTGAGGCTTCTTTCTGCGGTTCTGCCTCCCCTCAAAGATGGCCCTCCGGGAAAACACACCTCCTACACACCTGGGGCCAACCTGAGGCCCCTTCCTGACAGTCTCCAGAGGAAGCAGAAGGCATCCGGGCTCCGAACACAGAGGCAGAACCATGGATGGGCCATCCTGGGGTTCACACAAAGGTCCAGCTTTGATGCAGATGCTGTAAAGGAACAAAGGTACAGAGGGCAAAGGCCGGGGGAAAGGGCAGCTGGCCGTGTGGGGGTTGAGGTTGCTATGGGGAGGAGGTCCTGGAGTCCCGGGACCAGCTGGGGACAACTGCCACAGCACCGGGCGGCCTCAGCCTCTGAGTGCCAGGCTGAGCTCTGGGAGAGGGAAAGAGGGAGCCAGAGAGGAGGGCAAGCTGCTGCCTCTTGGGACGGGCCCCGTGCCAGGCCCCAGTGCCCTTGCAGTGCGTCCCTGCCCTGTTTTCGTCCCTGGTTGCTTGGGCTCTGTGTGAGGCAGCGCTTCACGGTGGGAGCCAGAGCAGAGGGGTCTGCTCACCTCACGGGGCTGGGAAGCAGAGGGAGACGAGGAAGGAAAGGGGCCCGGGATGAGAGGAAGCCCTGAGATGCGCACCCCCAGGACCACTGCTCTCCAGGGGCCCAGCCCTGGCTCCCCCTCCCCCTCCTCCTCCCATGGGCCGTCTAATTCAGCCCCGCCAGTGAGGGCAGCGTTGTCACGACCCGGGCGGCTCCTGCAAGTTCAACCTCTGAGCGCTGCTGCACGTGAGTCCTGGGGACATCGGACTCAGAGGTGGTGGTGGCGGGAAGGACGGTCGCTTTGATCTCAGGGGCAGCGCAGCCGACACCTGGGTTTGGCCTTCAGGCTCCCAAGCCGAGGGAGAATGCGTTGCTGGCCTTCGAGCCTCGAGGTCTCCTGGTGTGGCAGCCCCAGGAGACTCGTGCAGCCCGGCCTGCTGGGCGGTGGGTGTGGCCTTGCCCAGGGATCGGGGTGTGAATGCACACACGTGTGCGCGCACCAGGACCTGTCGGGCCCCCCGTCTCTTCCTGTGTTTACCTCGTGACGGATTCTTCCCAGATCGCTCCCTTCCACAGATTCCCCCTTAAAGTAGGGAGGTGCAGAGCAAGGTGGTCGCCCACCCACAGGGCAGGACCGGGTGGGGCGCGGTGGGGACGGATGGCCCCTGAGAGCCTCCTGTCCAGCTAGTGCCAGCACAGCACAGAGAGGAGCCACGGAACTCCGCCCGCAGGGCCCCGGCCTCGGAAGGGCTCCCCGACTGCTCCTGCCCTTTCCTGTCTGAGATGACGTCATGAGGACGAACGAGGTCACCGCTGCAGGAGCATTCCCGGCCCTGGGAGAGAAAGGCAGCCGCAG